>VDFB02134551.1:0-18577 GCA_007258455.2 Sequoia sempervirens | reverse complement strand
TGGTGAATGAGTCCCACTCTAGGCTTGTAAGTAGGTGTCGGGAATTAAGTTGCTTTTAATGTTGTTTGTTAGGTTTGAATTAAAAAATACACTTAATTAAGGCCTATAAGTGCATAAAGGGGCCAAATAAAGCATAAGAAAGGTGTATTTGGTGATGACAACTCTAGAAAAGCATGAAAGTTTGTTACACGACTTTACAAAACTTCAAAATAGGACTCTGATATGATAAAAGGAATATTTAGATGAATTATAATAAGAAGATCTCTAGGAAATTTAGCGTGAGAGAAGTGTTACAACACTTCACAACAACTTCACAAGACATTATAAATTCTTAATAATTTAAATAGAAATGTGAATTTATTTTGAATTTTGTGCTAAGAGGGACTCATTTGGCATCCATGGAAAATGGGTACCACTCTAGGCTTGCAAGTAGGTGTCGAGAATTCAGTTGCCTTTAATGATGTTTGTCAGGTTTATATTATAAACTATAGTTAATTAAGGCCTATAAGTGCATAAAGAGGCCAAATAAAGGATAAGAAAGGTGTAAGTAGTGGTGACAGGCCTAGAAAAGCATGACAGTTTGTTACAAAACTTAACAACACTTTAGAATAAGACTTGGTAAGTGATAAAAGGGAATATTTAGATGAAATATAATAAGAAGAGTCTAGAAAATTTAGTGTAGAAGTGTGTTACAACACTCTCACAACAACTTCACAAGACATTATAAAGTCTTTAATAATTTAAATAGAAATGTGAATTTATTTTGGAATTTTGTGCCAAGAGGGACTCATTTGCCACCCATGTAGGAATGGTTCTACTATAGGCTTGCAAGTGGGTAGTCGGAATTCGTTGCTTTTAATGTTGGTTGTCGTTTATATTAAAAAAAATACACTTAATTAAGGCCTATAAGTGCATAAAGGGGCCAAATAAAAGCATAAGAAAGGTGTAAATAGTGATAAAAAGCCTAGAAAAGCATGAAAGCTTGTTACAAGACTTTAAAACACTTTGAATAGGACTTCATAAGGGATAAAAGGGTGATTTTTAGATGAATTATAATAGGAAGAGTCTAGAAATTTAGTGTAGAAGTGCTACATAAACACTTCACAACAACTTCACAAGACATCATAAAAGTCTTAATAATTTAAAATAGAAATGTGAATTTATTTTGAATTTTTCACCAAGAGGGACTCATTTGCCACCCATGGTGAATGGGTCCCACTCTAGGCTTGAAAGTGGGTGTCGGGAATTAAGTTGCTTTTAATGTTGGTTGTCAGGTTTATATTAAAAAATATACTTAATTAAGGCCTATAAGTGCATAAAGGGGCCAAATAAAGCATAATAAATGTGTAATTAGTGATGAAAAGCCTAGAAAAGCGTTAAAGCTTGTTACACGACTTTACAACACTTTGAAATAGGACTTGATAAGGGATAAAAGGGAATATTTAGATGAATTATAATAAGAAGAGTCTAGAAAAGTAGAAGTGTGTTACAACACTTCACAACAACTCCCTAAGACATCATAAAGTCTTAATAATTTAAATATTTAGGACCTAATGTGAATGTTTAAGTTACATTGCAACATTAAATCTAAGCAAAATAAGCCAAGCATCATAGGAAAAATACCTAAATGACCATGAAAATGTCCAAGATCCATATTTCTAAGGTACAGTGGATTTCCCCTAAGTGGAAGCTGATAGGATGAAGGCAATGAGAAAACAGCTTCGTGGCCACAGAGATTTGCAGGTAGCCACTCGTAGTAAGATTTCTTCATAGTTAATTTGGTGATCAAATTTATTATAGAATGATTAGGCACATGCAAAAATTAGCTACAAGGCACTTGAAGTTGTTGGATTAGGCTCCGATGTCACTAGGGGTTTGGAGTATGCAGGTGTTGTGAGATAGATTTCTATTTAAAATTTTGACGTTAAATAGCAGTGTTCAGAGGATGACGACTTGCATGTGGAAGTCCACATTGTGGAACTCGTGGGTGGTTTGTATGTTGGGTACATTAGGCCTTAGAGTTTGATCATTTTCTGGACTACGGGAATAACTTTTTGAGCCATGGTTATATGTTTTCCATTAAGGAATGACCTCAAATGGATGACAATCCATGATTGAAATGGGATTCAAACTTAAGTTATGTGTCGGGAAGCGTTGGAGTTCGATGGAAGGAAAACCACCTTGCGGGACCTACGATGTGGGAGGACATGAGCACTGGGATGCTAGATAGCGACAATGAGTTTATGATGACTGCATACGATAGGCTGCATAGGTTTTCCTGCAATGACGTTTAAAATTAGTGTTCCGTTTGCAGATTTTGAAGACAGAGGAGGAAATGAAGGACATGGAGTCCACACTATGGGGTAGTGTGGGGATTCAACCATAAGATAGTGGCACTTGGTGAACAAACTCTCGACGTCGTCCACCCACATGGGCACTTAGACTTAGCAGATTTTCCTAAATGTTAGGCTCAAAAGATTTACGGTGACAATAGAGGTAGAGCCCGCAATGAAAAAGACTTATAGGGTTTGGCTGCTAATCAATGACAATCAGGTGATGGCCACCCACAAGCAAAATACCGCATAGGTCTAATGACTTAGCTGATTCTTCAAGATTTTTCAAAGATCAATAGGGGCGGCAAGAGCGATGGTGTGGGTCGCAATAGGTTCCTCGCTACACAAAGAATGGCAATGGAAGTATGAGATTCTATGCAAAGGAGAATGCACATTTTTGTAATATTTCAATCGATGCTGAGGGTTTTTGAATGTTCAAGGAAAATTACAGGCATGTGGCTAAGGCTACAGAGGTTTGATGAGATCACTGGGGTGAACTAGGGTTTCATTTTTAAAAGTTTTTAATATTAAATGACCCTAAAATTTTGAAGTTTAGTCATAGAGGAAAAACAATGTGCACCTACCTTCAAAATTGTGTGAGAATGCAAAGAAAATCTGGCTTGAATCTGCTGCAGAATCTTGTGCAGATGGGGGCTTGGTCTCCTTTGAAATTTTGAATTGCTAGGATGAAAATGACATAGTTGGAACTCCTATTTATAAGTAAATTGGCCATTAATGCATGCATTAAATTCTAGGTATGACGGTAGGTTAGGTTGGTAGGGTTGCAAAAACCTGAGCTGGCGCGGCCGTAGTAAATCCCTAGACGACGAAGCAAGGTGCAAAACCTACAATGAGGGTGGATGCCAGGGTTTTTCCACTACTTAGCAGTAGAGTGATAATGGTATTCCACTAAGGGAGACCCTCAAATTTAGGCCTATGAGGCTTGGTGAATGTGGCAGCAAAAGGCTAACAGAAACCCATAGGTCCAAATCCATGAAGGAAAAATACTTAACAAATTTTGGGTAGGTGATTTTGGTTAAAGGGATCTTGGTGACTTTACTGCATGTGACCAACTTAAGCTCAAAAATAGGGGCACACAAAATGAGGCAAAGGAAAAAATGACCTGGCAAAGGAAAAAAGAAAGAGGGGGTCCTCGGTCTGAATGGGGTGTGTGTGCTATAGGCACAAAAGTACCAAAACCACTTGAAAAAACTCACGTCCCTTTCTTGGAAGACCAAGAGTCATGCTAAAATATTAAATAAAATGCACAAGGCTCGAACATGGGCACCTAGCCCATAGCCTTTTCAACTTCTACCTTTTAGGATGCTTCAATGACTTTTCAACTTCTAGATGGAACTCCAATGGACACCTCTTTCCATCCAAACTTGGGTGCCTCACTCAAGACCTTTCACATTCCCAATGTGGATTCCTATGAGGGAGACTTTGTCCATAATGATGTGTAACCTCTACCAACATTAAATCCTCTCTTGAAAATTTAATTACAATATTGCCAATATTTAATGAATTTATCTCATGTACCCTACAATACTTTACAAGAAACATGGAGAGATATAAATTACATAGGCTTACAAGGTTAATTTTACCTAGCCTAATACACAAGGGTAGATATCCATCTTACCCTCAACCAAACAAGTCTAATGCTAGGAAATATGTTGGTGTAGGTCAAGGAGAGAATGCCACATGGCTAAAACTAAAAATCAAACCCTTACTCATGTAGAAACCCTTATTATCAATCAATTACTAACCCAAATTAAATATAGGAGTAGCTAAAGCATTTAAGTAAGTGGCACTTTTCTTTGATCTTGCAAGGAAATCCAAAGAAAAAACATTACGTATAGTAGTCATAGACTTTTTTCTTCCTTCATTAAATGCACATAAGAAGCATGCGAAGGGGACATATGAATAGAGGCTTCCACACTCACAATCAGAGAAACCACATACATAAAAATCCCATCACCATCATCCAGAGTAGAGGACCTCTCTACCACTAGTGTAACATGTAGATTAGGAATTATAGACCTAGCAACCACCAATGTAAGTGCAAATGATGGTCCATAATAGAATAGGAATGAGCATTCCCATGAAGGAAAATAATCAATAGGAAAATATGCAACTAGATCATAGACCCTAGAAGCCTTAGCCAAAATAAAAAATATATATTTTGAAAATGAAGAAAGAGTGAGAGCCAATGGGAGGATGTCATTCTCCACTTAACTCTAAGATACGAGTGAACACAATATAAAATTGGATTATCTTTCATGTGCTTATATGATAATTTTGTAGAATAAAATTTTCATGCATTCACCCTATGATTTGACCATATATTTATTTGGCCACTAATGAAATGTATGTGAGAAATAATAGATATAAAGGATATTGCAAGGGATCTCTAATGTAAACTTATTATATTAGGATTTCTATCATTTCAACAAAATTTTGGATCTCTTTTATATTTATTTTAATTTTCCCTAATAATTTTACTTGTATATTATGAGGATAACAAAGAGTAGATCAATAAATTTTAATAGGTTTAGGTTGTGGCTACTCTTCAACAATATTTCCATTGGGAAGGACGCTAGCATGTCACATGAACATCCATGCATCACATTACCATTTGTATGAATGTGTAGAAAAATATCTAAAAATCATGAGAATCCAACTTAAAGATTCAACTTACTTGCAAAACCTAAAACAAAAATACACTAGAAAATACTATATAAAAGAAAATATAAATAAATAAACTAGTAATAATATTTTAAATATTTTAAGTGAATAATAATATTTTAAATATTTCCATCTTTTACTTATATTATAATATATATATATATAGTCATATATTCCTTTTGCCAAAAAAAAAAAATTAAAGAAATTAAATGAATAATAGGAATAAATTTATAAAAGAGAAAATCTTGTGAACCTCCATAATGTTGAGTACTCCCAAAAATACCTACAATAACAAGAACAAAGAAAAATGTTTTGGATTTATTTAAGGGTTTTCCTTAGTCAAACCCCCGCTTTGGTATTTCAACTTCCATAGACAACCAAGATAGATAGATAGAGAAAATATTGTGTGTGTTCTTGTTCTAAGTATATATAGAAATAAGAACAATGATAAATTAAAATGAAGAAGAAATGGATGTGATAATCCCAAGGTGCTCAAGGGTACAATAGACACAATAATGATAAATAAAAGAATAATATTACCTAAGAGGCTTGAGGAAGTCAAGAGAACAAGAGAGACAAAGGTGAATGTTATGAGAGTGTTGTAGCAAAGCTTGAGAGTGATATAGTAAGAGAGCCAAGAGAGAAAGAGAGAGCTTGTCCAAATGAAAACATAGTATTTAAAAAATAAGAAGAGGAGGGAAGAGGAAGAGGTTGATGAACTGTTAATAATCATTTTGAGTTGTTTTCATTGACTTGGAAAGGTGATAAGTGAAAAAATGCTCAGAAATAGCCTTCAAATGAAAAATTATCACAGGACACTAGCACAATGTGTCAAAGTCTGCATGAAGCACTAGTTTCTAGATAATATATGCTAAAAAATGATGAGACAAGAAAAACATAGGGTGAACACAAAAGTGACATGAAAAAGTAACCACAAGAGAGGATGCTTGAGCACCTTGAGAAGGAAAAAGGTTGATCAAGGGTTGAAATGAGCCTACAAAAACACTAAGAGAATTGACACCAAAGTGGACACAAAATATAGGTGAAATTTCAAGGGTATGCAATTTTCAACACTACACATTATATATTTTGCAAATATTTGAGAGTGTTTTTGAGAAAGATAAACTAGTTGTACATATTTCATGTTCACTTTTGCACATGACTGACTTCAATTTTCCCCACTCTATCTTGGTTTGGTCACTTTCATACACTATTGTTTGTTGATTTGTGTGATTTTCCATTTAGTAATTGTGTATAAAGAATTTAAAGGATAGGAATATTTACTAAGTACATGTATAAAGAATATATAGAATATAAATCTTCACTAATAGAACATGAAGCAAAGAATATGGATATTTACTAATATGTTATTTTAAAATTAGATGAAAATGTAAGGACATAACTAAGGATAAGAAAATTTCTATGGTAAAGGGAAAAGAAAGAAAACAGAGAGAACTAACACAATAAAACTGATTGGAGATGAAGTTATCGGATATTTATTTTACTTTGATGAAGTGGGAAGAGGAAAATTATAGTATGAGACTTCGATAGGGTTGCATTATCCAATGAATTTATGTGGAGTAAGAAAGAGCTATGTGAAATAATTAAATCCCTTGATAAGGACTATGATAGAAAGCGAAATATTGATGACTTTAAAGTAATAGTTTCTCAATGCAATGCGATTGGTAGAATGTGATAAAGTAAATGATCATAAGAGTCATAATAACCAACATTTCAAAGAAAATAATATAATAAATAGTGAAATATTTCAACCTCTACTATAAACATGAGAGAAATATTGCAACTTCAACCATCCATAGAATACAAATTTCATAGAAGAAATATTTATCTTTGGCATATAAGAAAATTTTACTAAATGAGAACAACTTGAATGAAATTTTATAAGCATCTCATATATCAACATATTTAATGGTGTGTTCCAAAGATGTCTATCTAGTGGAAAACTTTATCTACTAATTAGATAATTTCAATCTATTTTGTTATTGTTTCTTGACAATAAATTTTGATAAAATAATTATATAGATTGGCTAGCACTTAATACCCTTCTATATTGACATATTAGTTTTTGAAACTACTCACCTAAGGCATGCTAGAGTCCCAAACCTTTGAAAAAAATGAGATCGCAGAGGTATAAAATGGGTATTCAAGCTAGCTATTTTATAAACATCAATAGTAAAAATAATGTTAGCCAATATTAATATCAAACCACACAATAAATCCTAACATTAGTAGAAACACAAACTAGTAATATAAATGATATCATGTTGTGGATAATAAATATTAATTCACATAATAATAGAGGTACAAAAATTGAGATATGAATTAAGTCAATACCCAATAATAATGGGAGTGTATCAAAGTAATATATAAAATAAAAAACTTGATATAAGCATTCACAATACAAGGACATTGATAAATGATATTAGGACTAGCTTATTGAGTTAAAGACTAGCATTCAACAAACTAGACACATGCATTCCAATAATGAAATTGAAATATGATGCTTTCTCCAAAATATTGCAAAAAAAGAGGTTAGAAAACAAAATAAGATTATGGTAATATCCCTCTAGACATGCAAAAAATGTGTACCCTTTATTTAAGCTACAAAACTTGAGTTAGAACAACAATCAAACCCAAAAACTTAAATAATGAATCACACTCATATATAGCAAATGAAGATTAAAATAAGCAATGTAAAATGAAACTAAAATGCACCAAAAACTCCATGGTGTTGATGTGCTATGTGACATTGGAATTTAGACTACTAGCATGTACCCACAAATCAATCGTTTGTGTATATGAAGAATGAACCTGTGAGGAGGAATTTATAGAATTATAGATGAAAATGTGAATTTTGGAGATTTGGTGTCAATATATGGTTAAAATTGAACAAGAGGAGTGGATAATCTTCATTGAATAAAATAGTTAAGGGAGTTACAAGTTGGTGAGGATAGTTATCTTTATTCATTTAATTTGGATAAATAAGTGCGCATGGGATAAAAATAGAGGAAGAATAAAGGAGGGGATACAATGGTATTTTAAGACCTTATTTATTTATTAGAAATGGATAATGGATGCTATTATTTATTTATTTCAAAAAAAGGGTTTATAAAGATTTATTTTATTTTGGAATAAGATTAATTTGTTTAATTGTTTTGAGTTATTTCATTTATATGTGATGGGAAGTGAAAGGGAGAATTAGAAGGGGACTAGGAAGTGGAAATTAGAATATGCTATGGTATTAGGGTGTTTTTTTAGGAAATAGCGAGAAATAAATGTTTACAATATGCATTGAAATGAACTAAGGTTAGTCTTTAAATACAACTCTAAGGGTGGCAAGTGAAATGTTTCATAGTTTGAGTCAACACTCAATGACTAGTATGAAGAGTTGGATACAACAAAATTTGAATTTGAAAATTAAAAGTGTCAAGAATTTATTTTCACAAATTACATAATTGAGATGAGTTAATCGAGCAAATTATAGATCTAAACCTAAATAAGAAATAGATTAAAAATGAAGATCATGAGTTATGTCTAAGAACAAATTCCCATAAAATCTGATCTATATATCAATTTCTGTCAAACATCATTTCAATTATATACTTGTCATTATATAAAATAATAAAAAAAATTAAATCAAACTCCAAACTTATAACTTTCACCATTACAATAATAAATTTCTTCCCTATTGATAATAAATTTGTAAGTGTAGCGTAGGAAAATGTATCTCTCTACATTTCCACACTTGTTTGGGACCTTGTGAACTAAATGAACTTAATTGTGCCTTATTTAGGGTGTTGTAAAGTGTTTTCTTAAATTTTCACACTAACCCAGGGTTTTATTAATTAATTGAGCATTTTTATTCCTTATTTGGCATTATTTTGCATCCACAAGCCTTAATTAATGCATCTTTCTGAGGATAATCCCAACATATATCAAGTGACCAATCATAAATTAATGATTTTGGATTGTATGACCCAAATTTAATGATCTAGGACTCATATACCACCTTGGGCATATGGGTCTCACCTAGGTTTTGGGGCCTAGATCTAGATTTCACATCAAACTAAGCATTTCTTAAAAAATGTGTCCCAGGCTTAGCCTAATGGGACTCATATGCCATAATTGGCATATGATTCCCACTTATCTTACACTTAATTTAAATTCAAATTCTTTTCAAGATTT
This sequence comes from Sequoia sempervirens, assembly GCA_007258455.2. NCBI lineage: Eukaryota > Viridiplantae > Streptophyta > Pinopsida > Cupressales > Cupressaceae > Sequoia > Sequoia sempervirens. The sequence goes on along the minus strand of VDFB02134551.1, from coordinate 9,353 downwards.
TATTCTCCTAGATATGATGTCTTAGTGTTGTAATTTTGAGAAATTTGGCATAAACAAGTATAAATACAAGGTTATTGTTATCCCCCGGTTGTACCTTGTTGAACTCATGTCCAACACCTCGTAACATTGGAAGACCTCCAAAGATGTGGGTTTCTTGTAAGGCAGAGGTCAACCTCCTGAGAAGGCCGGCTTAGGTCAAGTATAGTGCATTCTTTTAAGTGATTCATTGAGCTACTTAGTGAAATTTTCTCTTTCCTTATAGCTTTTGTTTCATGTCATGCCTTTCTTTGCAGAAGTAGTATCATGTAGGTTACAAACTGTGTTTACTTAATCCTGCACATGAGCTTCTAGTTTGTGAAAATCTGCCTTTCCTTCTTAAAGGCATGTGCATGTCAAACCTATTTGAATGTGTGATCTACAAGATCTTGTTGTGCAGTCTCATGGTTGTCACCAGTATTCAAGTGTAGCTTGAGTATCTCATTGTTCCTGTCATTTCGGTGCATCACCTTAGAGTTTAATTTTCATTTTTATGCATTATCTCTCTCCCTTTTCCTTCAAAAAATTAGTAGTTTTAGGTGACACCAAAGGAAGCGGCCTTCTCGGAGGTTGACCTCTACTTACAAGAAACCCACATCTTTGGAGGTCTTCCAATGTTACACTGAGGCATTGGACATCAGTTCAACAGTGGTGCAACTTCAGGATAAGGTTATTTCACTCATTTTTCACCTAGCAACTTTAAGGAGCACATGTGATCTAAGAATTTGAGCATTATAGAAATTCAAGAGCCTTCAAGAGTGATTATCAAGCACTTTGGAGCATTATTCAAGTACATCAAGCATCATGTTAAAGTCATCATATATCATTTTTTTTTGAGCTAACATTTGTGATGTAGGGTTTTATGATCCAAGCAAGCATTCAAATCAAGATTCATATCATTCAATAAAGAATCAAAATCTACATCCATTGTAGCCATTACATACATGATTTTATCCTTTTGTTCCTAGGGTTTGGTGAGTTGCAACATATCATTCATCATTCCTCTCTATTTCATTTCATTTCAAAGTTTGATTACCAAAGCGAGGTTTGACCAAAGAAAACCCCTATCCGCTAACAAAAAAAAATATTCCCCTCTTTGATGTGTGATTTGCAGATCTATTTTGAAGATCCATTGAAGAGAAAGATTGGAGAAAAGTGTCAAGTTGTCAAAGTTTTCACCTTACTTGCAAGATCACGAAAAGTCACCTACAGGTTGCATTTTAGTGATTCAGACTCAAAGATTTGGAAAGAAGAAAGCTACAAGAAGTCATCAAAGGATATCAGAGTTTTGGAGCAACCTTGATACTCGAACTAAATTACCACTTCTAGCATATGATTCCTAGTATACCTAAATTTAGACATTTTCAGCAAATCTTGATTTAGTAGTTCCAAATTCTAGTTTATGTCAAAAACCATAATTTGGGACTAAATTTCCCATCCTAGTGTATGTGTCCTAGTGTGCAATAAAGTCAACATTTTCAACATTTTAGACCTTGTTCTGAGCACATTCAGGTTTCCAAGTGCACCTCTATTTTTTCTCAATTTAGTGTTTTGATTGGCATTCATTTCTAGGTCATTTATTTGAGCTTTACACATCATCAAGTTTTATCATTAGGTGTTTCATGTTACTTGTCTTTCCAAGACCTAGCTTGGTGGTGAACCCATTTCATACCTTTAATCACACCCTAGGACAACCTTTAGTATATCTCTTTCCCTTATTCCATCTTTGGATTGAGATCTCTAGGTTTTCCTTGAGTGAAACTAAGTGAAATAGGTCCTAAACCACTAGGTTCCATCTACCAAAATATAGAGCCCCCTATTTTCTCCATTTCATTTTGGTGAACTTTCCCTTTAGAACATTTCATTTTCTAATTTGGAGTGCATCATAATCCTAGATCTAGCTTGCATTAACTTTGCATTAGGGATTGCATTAGTTAATTTGCATCTAGGGTTTCTAAATTTTGCATTAGTGAAAGTGCATATAGGTTTCTTTTTTTCCTCTTGCATCATTGAATTTCATCTTAAAACTATAACTTCCCTTAGCCTAGAAATCATCCAAAATATGAAACATAACATTCAATTATAATTTTCTAAAATTTGTGTAAAAACCCTAATCTGGGACTCATATGCCCCTCTGGGTAATTTAGTCCCAATACAAGTGGTTTTTCTTGATTTTTGGGTTTTTTGTGGTGACTGTTATTCACTCTTTGAAACCCTAAAAAACCTTGATTGGGACTCATATGCCCCTTTGGGTGATTTAGTCCTATTTCATATTTTAAACTACATTTTTTAGTAATAAAAACTCTATTTTTGTGTTTCTATTTGTTGTTGTTAGTTATCGGTTTCAATTTGCAAAATTTTTGTTTCATTCATTTCATTGCACCTAGCTTAATTTCATTTGAATCAAAATTAGAGAATAGCATTTATCTTATGTTCATTGCATTCATCTTGCATTCAGAGATTACCCCTTGCATGATATTTACAAATTGGTGTCCTATTGCTAATATTATAGTGAGACGAAGTTTGAGACTCATGTCATCCCATGATAGGATAATTTTTGTGGATCTTGGGTTATCTAGATCTTTCACTACTAGTGTTGACACTAGTTCAATAGGTATGGACCATACCCTTAACAAGTCTTTTCCTTCAAGTAGTGTGACAAATGTTGAAACAATGTTTGCTAGTATTCCACAAGAAAACATAATCCAAATCGATGAAGACTTAGCAAACCTACAAAATAAAATAAGTATTGAAAATATTTCAACCACTACTATCCCTACTAGAGATAACATACACCACATGATTGAAAGAGAAGATGGATTTGACCTTGAGTGTAACATAGTTTAGATCTTTGGAAAATATCTTACCTCAACCACTAGTTGTGCTTTACCTTCAAACAATGCCCAAAGTCAAGGAGGAATTCAAATTCCTCCTCCCACAACCATTTCCTCTATTCCCACCTATACCAACCCTTATGTTACAATAACCATGCAACCTACTAGTAATGTCACTCCTACCTTGGGTATTTCTGCTAGTAATCCTTGTACCTTTGTGACATCTCACATCATATCTCCTACCACTTTACCTCCCATAAGAATTCCATTCATTGTTCCCTCGAACACATATACACCTCCACCATATTCACCTCCATCTCAAAATACAACCAATGACACCATCATAAATCAACTTTTGCAAACTATTTCATCCCTTCAAAAGAAAGTTTCAACTATAAACCAAAATCAAAATGGCCAACCTACATACTATGTCAAAAGGTCTCCCTTATCCTTGGAGATATTGAGAACACCGATACCACAAGGTCTAGAGATTCCTAGATTTGAGAAATATGGGGGGAAAGGAGATCCTTCTAACCATGTTTTTACTTATACTACATTATGTAGTGATTTCATCCTTGAGGATAAGCTCTTGGCTAAGCTTTTCCCTAGATTGTTGAAAGATAAGTATGCCGTAGAATGGTTTTCCTCATTACCGAATAAATCAATTTGTTCATTTAGTGAACTTGTTGAGGCTTTTATAAATAATTTTCAAGTGCATATGAATCCTAAGATGGCCTTAGCCGATTTGATGAGATGTAAGCAAAAAGATGAAAAAGTTACTGATTTCATTTCATGCTATCAATCACTTTATTCCAAAATCAACATAAAGATTTCCAATCCTCACCTTCAATAGATGTTTATTGATAACTTGAAAACTAAGATACAAGATAAGATTATCATGATGAAATTTCCTTCCTTCATACACTTGTGCATTGCCCTTAATGATTATCAAAACTCAGTTAGTAGTCATGATGCAAAACACACATCTAGCTAACCTAAAAAATGTGAATCAACAAGCCAAAATAATTATCAACCTTTTAAGAAACAAAATAAAGGATTTCTTCAACTTAACCCCCATCAACCAACTCAACACATGTATATAACTAAGTGGATGCTATAAGGAAGACAACTCCTTTCTCATTTGGGGATCCGACTAGGCAATTCACTCCCTTACCTAATACCCTCCATAATACAATGTCAACTTTTAGAAGAAAAAAAATGATCACCTTGCCTCCCATTAAAAATCCTAATCCTAATAAGCCTTTACCTCCGAATTTTAGATCTAATTCCTATTTTCCATGATCACTGAAAAAATGGACATGACACAAAACATTGTAAGCATCTCAAACATCTTGTACAAGACCTCATTGATTCTGATCGACTTTCAATTGGAGGCGTTAATGATCAAGGAAATAAGTCCACTACCCTTCCTAACCAAAACCTACAAATCTTTACCAATCCTATGCCGAATCATAACATTTCATTTGTCAAAGCTAGTGAAACTATGAAGATTGATGCGATGAATGTTGACACGGATGATGACAACATGGACACTATGGAACAAGGTCCTATGGATATTATTGAACAAGATCCTATAATTTAAAAATGTTTGGTTACATTGATTGAAACTCAACCTCGTATAATGAACTAAAGGGTAAGTGCATTAAAGTTGAGTCCACGAACGCAGCTTTTTCCTGAAGTAAAATTGAAATCTAAGACTTGAACAAATGGGATCCCATCTAATAAACTGATCCCGATTTTAAAAAATCTAGATCCCGCTATACCAGATCCCGAGCTCGAGATGAAATGGGATCCCTTAAAAAAATCTAGATCCTATTTCCATTGGATTCCAACCAATGGACACGTAATCTGATCCCTGATTTAAGAAATAGATCCTCGATGAGAACATGATCCTCGATGGAAATAACTGGATCCCTAGTTGTATAAATCCTGATCCCAGTTTACATTGGCATTTATTTTTAAAAAAGAATAGCCATCGCCTGGGTGGATGGGACCTCAGCCATCAAGGCATGCCTTAATCTCCACGACCAGCTACAGGTACCCCACCTAAACGCCATTTTTTTGCATTTTTTTATTTTGAATTGAAATTTTGAAAGAAATAAGTTAATTTAGCATTTTTTTTAATTTATTTCATGTTTTAATCATTTTTTTAATTGTTATAGTAGAATTCAATAATTGTAAAAATAGACGAAAACTTGCAATGAAACTTAAATGTTTTTTAATAAAAAAGAAAAAAAAAACCTTGAATTGTGTTTTAGAAACAAAATTTAACTTTTAAATCTTAAATTGTTCAATTAAACCCAAAAAAAAATTATTTTGAAAACCCTAATTGAAACAAAACAGAAAAAATTGCATTTCAAAACCCTAGAGATCGAAATGAAATAAAACATCGCATTTACAAATCCAAATTGAGCTTTTTGAAACCCTGAATTCAAATCAAACGAAAAATTTTGAATTTGAAAACCCTAGTTTGAATTGAAACGAAAAAATTTCATTAAAAACCCTAATTGTTTAAAAACTGAAACCCTAAATTGAATTGGAACAAATTTTTTTGTTAAAACCCTAAATTGGAATTGAACAAATCATTTTGATTTTGAAAACTAGGTAATTTCGAGCTCAAAAAAAATCATTCACATTGCTTAAATGTTTTAAATTTTATTTGCTTTGTATGGAAAAAATGATATATATTAAACTTTAGTTTCAATTTTAAATTATAATTAGATTAGAAATCAATATGTTAAAGAATGGTTAAAATTCATAAAGTTTATCTTGATGTTTGTTTGCAAATTTAGTTAACAAATTCGTAAATCTAAACACGTACAATTGATTCCAATTGACACTAACTTGCAACTCTAAATTATGCCAAGGGCCACCCAAACTTCACCCTAAGTTTGCTAAACCCTAGACCCTAAACTGTAAAATCTAAACCCATAACACTAAAGCATTTGAAATTTATGAACCCTAGACCCTAATATTTCATTGGACATACCTAAAATTATGTAGGTTCAATGTCAAGAATGGGTCTATTTGGTAGATTTATGAAAACTATTTTGAATATCTAGAATGCCATAAAAGTATAATTATAGCAATTCCAATTGGAAACACTTGGGTACATATATATCGTATGAAATTTAAATCTAGGAAGGTGTCTATCATATAGGCGAGTTGATAATACATGGAAAGAGGTTTGTATGGGAATATATGTATTAAGAAAAACATACCACATGACCTCTATAGGATTTTTAAGATGTGATCCTAGATAATAATCCACCCATCCTCAATCATAATGGATTATTTAGCAATTAAGAGAGATTCAATTTAACCATAAAATTACCTATATTTTGATACTATATAGATTTATGTGGAAGGATAGAAATGCATCAATATGCTTTGTGCCATATTTTATGAATATTAATATTTAAGAAAAATCTAGATAAGATTGACCTAAGTAGATGATTTATGTAAGGGCTTTTTAGTGAACAAGTGACACACCATGGAGATTGGGATGGTATTTAAATTCTTATTTATAAATATAGTGTACCCCCTTTAAATTTGTATTTGGTTTTTATAATGAGTTGAAATTATCAATGTGTTACATAAAAGAAATTTGTGCTTAGATATATTTAAATTAGATAATAAAGATATAGTTATATAAAATAGGGAATCCAACATGAGGAATAAACCTTTAATGTGCCATTGTGTGCATCTAATTTATGCCAATGATTTAGTAAGAGTGATCGTCTAAGAGGATGAAATAAGCCTTGAAAAATTGTAAGATCTAACACTATTTTAATGTAGTTTTATATGTGTGTACATGTCCACTATGTTTTTTGAGTTTATGTTAATGTAAGATAAGGAGGATTGGTGGATATATTTGAAATCTAAAGAAAAAACAAAAATGATGTGAATATATAGATATATATTTTTAAAATGATTCTTTAACTTATCTATATTAAACATTGTATATTATCTCTATATTACTATCATGGCTTGATTTTCATTATGTCTACTAAATGTTGCTATATTTATTCATTGTTGTAATTAAATTATAGGGCTCAATGTGTAATCTATTTTACATCAAATTTTATAGTAGACTTATAATCCTAGAATGTTTGTAAATTTAATAGCTAACAAATAACTTGATAGGTGCAACTAAAAACCAAAAAGTGTGGTTTGATTTATCTCCATTAGGCTGGAAAGCTAAAAAATCTACTAGGTTTATCCCTATTAGGTTGAAAACCCAAAAGTGTAGCTTAATAAACTTACAAGTTGTGAAAACTCACAAAAGCACTAGAAACTAATATTTGCAAAACTACCCTTGACATATCAAAAAAAGCCAAAGGTCACCATATGTCATACTTGTATAGGTTGTATAGTTATATTAGATACCTTATAGTATCTCCTATTGGTTAAATATGTTTGAAGATGACATTAGCGACACATCCCTACATTTATATGAGATATATTATTAACATGTCGTGTTACACATATGCTAAGATACTCAAATATGGATAAGGAGAACTAGGGAATATATATTAGAAGAGAAAGATATACTAAGCTATCCAATATTATATTTTTGTACTTAGTGTAGAAGAGAAATTCTAGACCAAGAATGCAAGTGCAAACTCAATACTCTACTTCTAATGAAAGGTAAATAAAATAATGAAAGATTAGAGAAGCATAATATGTTCCATAACATTCTTTTATGGCTCTAAATGTATGTGTTGAAGTTGCTCTTTGGTTCTCTAATGTGATAACATATACATACAAATTTTATCATATGGAAACATTTGGGGATGTCATTATTTTATAGAGTTGAGGGGAAAGGAATGGAGGACTAGGTTTTTTTGGAATCGAGGACTAGAATTTCATGAGAGAATTTTTGAATTTGAATTTGAGAGGGAAGAGAGAATTAAATGTAGGTGGTTGGGTTGATGGAGGGCTTGTGTTGACTTGATTAGGTAGATGGGAATAATTGAATGCTAATTTGAATTTGGATTGAAGGTAGTTGGAAATGAATGGCTATGATTAGTCTAATTGATTTGATGGCTAGGATAGATTATTAATTTCATTTTAGATTTGATGAACTGGAAGTAAGTTACATTAGTTTGAGTTTGGATTGGTGATTTGGAATTATTTTAATTTTAAGCTATGGATGTGACATGATTATCCCCTTAATGGTTGATTAAAAGTTAGGATTTGGGGATTTTAGCTAATTAAATAATAAACTCTAAAGTCTAAACCGTAAACCCTAAAGCCATCATTTTTTCTTAGGCTCTTAATGAAATTTGGTTGTCTTAGGCAACTCCACCAAATTTCATTACCTTATGCCATGTAATTGTTTCCTAGGGATCTTGCAAAGATGTAGATCCCCTTTAAGCTATCCTATTACCCTAAACCCTAAACTCTAAACTCTAAACCCTAAACCCTAAAGCCATCATTTTTTCTTAAAGGCTCTTAATGAAATTTGGTTGCCTTGGGAAACTTCACCAAATTTTATTCAGTTGAGCCATGTCATTTTGTCTTAGGACCATCAGACGTGAATCCCTTAAGCCATCCTATCACCCTAAATCGTAATTCAATTTCTTAAGGGGTTCCAATATGACATTTCTTAAGGGGATCAAAGAAGTTCTTAAAATTTGGTGATCAAAGTTGCCCAAGGCCCAACCAAATTTAACAATAATAAGATCTTGCAAGATTATACAATATCAATAGTTAATTGTATTTTCATTCAAATAACATGTGCCTTAGACATATAAATGAGGCTTACATATAATTTTATCATTTGTATTCAATTATTTAAGGCCATTTATATTGAATGGTTTAACTTGGTATTTCCTAAACATGTATTCATCTTGAAATTGTTAAATCTAATGTTCATCATATCTTAAAGCACTCACATGGATCCATTCAATAATATTCACAATCCACCTCCATGCCATCCATCTCCAAACACCTCGACCTCCACCTCCTACCACTCCACCTCAGAACTTCCCCACCTCCACCACCAAAATCAATACGAGCATGCTCACAGAAGCACAATCAATGTTTCTGCTAGAACCATCCAAGATCAAATCAACATTATTCAAAATGAAGAATGTGTCGCACCTCTTGTGAGGATGTTTGCATCTAGGATGCAAACCCTTGTTGATGTTGTCAAGGCTATGGATGGGATCATAGATGAGCATCGACAATGGCTAGAGGAGAGGAGAACTCCTGATTTTGAAAAGGAAAACACAAAGAAATGAAGATCTATGCAATAGAGAGCCATAATAGTTTATAAATTAAAACAATGATCTTAAATAGTTATGAATTTATAAATTTGGTGAACGATGGATATTTTGTGTGATGAATTTATAAATTTGGTTCCAAATGGATATTTTTAGTGACATGAATTTATGATTTTGGTTCTATATGGATATTTTTAGCGACATGGATTTGTGAAGTTGGTGGAATTTATGA
>VDFB02134550.1:0-22264 GCA_007258455.2 Sequoia sempervirens | reverse complement strand
GCTAGTAGGGCTTGCTATTGTTGCACCACTAGGGCTTGACATTGGGCCTGTTGTTGTTGGTGTGCTAATAAATTTTCTTGTTGTGCTACTTGATGCACTGCTAAGGTTGCTTGTTGTTGTGCTAAGGCTGCTTATTGAGCTTGATGTTGTCATTGGGCTAAGGATACTTTTTGAGCTTGATGTTGTTGTTGAGCTAAGGATTCTTGTTGAGCTTGATCTTGTTGGGATAAGGCTTATTGTTATTGTTGCTATTGTTGGATGACTTGTTGATAAGTTTGTTGTGCTTGTTGTAAAAATAAGGAATTCACTTGCAATATCGGATCAAGTGGTTGTTGGTACATTTGTGATGGATTATGGATATTCATGTTTTGAGTAGGAAATGGATTGTTGGTGAGAGGTGGAGGTTTCCCTTGATTTACCATTCCTTGTAATATGGTAGAATGAGGTGGAGGAATGTATGTTTGAGGTCCTGATTGATTCGGCATAGTAAAGGGAATTGTGGGAAAAGATGATGTTATTAAATTTTGCAATGGAAATGACACACTAGGACCTTGAGTCCATTAATTGAAGAGATTTCCTTATCCTATGTTTTGAGGATTACATTGTGCTAAAGATGTAAACAAGAGATTGGTGATCAAGGTACTTCCTTGATTGACCAAACTTGTAATCAAGGGATTGTTTTGAGGTGGATTGATGTTTTATGATGTGCATGTGTTTTGTGAAACCACAGGTATAGAGGAATCCATTGGAAGATTAGGTAAGGATGTCCCTATTTTCTTCAAGGGTTGACTTTTTGGTATGGTAGTTGTATTCCCTTGAGTGTTTTTTTAAGATATGGGATCCACACTGCTTTGTGTAATGGTAGGAACACTTGTGGTACTCATGGATACAAATAAAGAAGGGCACCCTTGATATGAAGTCATGGTTGAGTAATGAAGATCAAGATGTTATGTATTTGTTTAGGATCTTCAGGAATAGGAGGAGCACCAAAGCTAAGCGTCCAAGTGGTTTGTAGGGGTCAAGGATTAGTTTCAAGTGTTCCCACAAGTGTATTGTTTTCAAATGAAAGTTCATTTCCAAATTCTTTAGCAAGGATTGTTGCAAGATTCAAAATATATATTTAATTTATCCCTAGTGATGGGATGAGGAAGCCTTGTGTTAAATTTTGTGCCACAAACGTTGGAGAGGTAGGAGTTATATTTTCAAAGGCTTGATGTTCCATAAGTTCCTCCCTAGTGAGTTCAACGGGGTTATTTGTGACATCTTCAATCTCATATGGTCTAGATGGTGATGAAATTTGTTGTGAGGGGGTAACATGGCTTCTAGGATCAAATTCTAAAGGATTTGGATCACTTGAGGTAAATGTAACTTTGGTCTTCTCCATGATTCTCTTGCGTTGTGATCTAGTCTTTACCATAAATTTTGTGTCACTTGTGGGAGAGTTGTGCTAAGTTTTGTAATGTTTGAACTCTTTAGTTGACTCAAATATAGGTAAAAGGGATGCTCTAAGTATTTTGGGAGAAATTGTGATAGTGTGGGATGAAAATATGGATGACAGGGAGAGTGATCTTTGCAAAAATTTTGTGACAACACTTTTGACTTGAGTTTAATGTTTTGATGTTGGGATAAAGGATGTTTATGAACTTAGAAATCTTTAGAGTAGACTTGTGACCTTCAAGATGAGCTAGTTCAAAAAATTATAACTAACATATCTAGGTGCATGGAAAATGATACATTTCACATGCAAAGTAGCTAGGTTAGCAGGTGGTGTGGTTTGATTTCATTTTTAAGTCACAAAGTGTTGGTGTATTTGAAATTTTGCAAAGATAGGTGAGATGGGAGATGAAATTTGATGAAGGGGTGAGTGAGATGTTTGACCCAATTTTGACCTAAAGTGAACCTTTGTTTTGACAAGATCCAGGTAGTGAGAATGATGCTAGACCTCTAAAATATTCAAATCCTAGAGACTCAATGTTTATTTAAATGAGAGGATGGATGGGAATTTTCAAACCTATTTGGGCTCTCCTAGCTTGAGCATAAAAGTTTCTCATTAGGGTGTAACAATTGTGGTAAAATATTAAAGCTCAATTTTGACCAAACCTTGTTCTACAATTCATATGTATGAAATGAAGCACTAGAATTTTTCCCCTATGGATTTTGACTATTTTATGAATCATTTAGAGGAGTTTGGTATCATGTAAAAAGATCAGGATTTTGACTCCAAAATAAAGTGTACATGTCTAGATATTTTCTTAGTGTGCATTCATAAAAGTTTATAAACAACTTGTTTATGTTCTCGTAGAGGGCCTCAATGTGGTAGTTGATTGATTTTGCGGTAAGATGTCTAAGTTTAAAGTGATGACTAGTTGACCTTCGTTTTGGGATGCTAACTTTGCGTGAGATCATTTGAAAATAGTTTAAGTTTATGGAAGAAAGGAAGATATTTATTGCCATGTGGGAGGTGGTAAAATGGGCCTTCTAGCCTCAATATCAACTTGTTCCTCTTCTTCATCTAGAATGGTTGTTTTGTTTCTCTAATGTGTATTTGTTTCCTTGTTTTCAAAAGTGAAGCTTCTCAAACTGCTAATGAGATCAGTTTTTTCTTCATTAATGAGTTCAAAGTTTGGCTGAATTATAACACCTAGAAGATCAAGTTATTCAAAGGGAGAAATTGGTCTCCAAATATTCATCTAGGGTTCATTTGTTAATTTATCTTTGCTTAAGTGAATTTATTTTACCACAAACACTTGTCTTGATTATGTTTCCAAACTAGATGTTTATGTCCAAAACATCAGAACTTTCACAATGTCCATTTCGTTAAAATCATGAGGTTGAAGCCATAATTTCTTATGTTGTCTTTGGGAAAATATGGGTTTGAGATAAACGTCAAGATATTTAGAAATCACCAAGGATAATTTTTTAGGACAAGCAGTAATATCAAGGCTAACTCAAGAAATCCATATTCGAGCCAAAGTGTTTGAAATTCTGAGGATGATAGTGAATTTTTGTTTTTGAATCATTTTGAAACCAAGCAAAGTGTTAAACTAACTCACAATCATTTACAACCATATGATAGAAATGACCATATTTGTTGAGTCCCTAGACTAGGATTTCTCCAAACACTAAACAATACGAACAGTTAGAGATTTGGTGACACTGGGTCCCCCTTTCTTGGAACACACTTCTCCGGACCACCAAATCTCAAAATCATTAAAATTTGAAGATTAAAGGAATTTTTCTATTTCCACAATTGAATAATACATATGTGAGGCAACTTCAAAATGACTGTTCTTACACCAACAAATATTTTAGGATTTTGGCTTGCTAAAAAATTGGGTTGTAGTTAGGGAAATCAAGGAAATGGCACCTTGCGAGTGTCCAACAAACCACTAAAGGCCTTAATCAATCCTACTAGGGGCTCTTATACTTTTTACAGTAGTACCCCATTCCAAAAGACACTGTATGGATAAGGCCTATATACCATGAGGACTTGACAGTTTAGTCTTATCCACTTATATACCGGCCCGAGTGAAAAACTAGTTGGAGTTGCCTTCAAATTGTTCTTAGGCAGGCCACTCTAAAGATAACAAAAGTGAGGGAGTACACTTGTAGTTCGATCGCCTAATTCACGTAAAGTGCAAGGAGGGAGCACACACAATGTCTCTTTCTCACACTAGCATGATTGTTCAATTTTAAACCCAATTGAAAGATGGAGGTGATCTTACAAAGTGTTAGAGAATGTTTCTATTTCTAGAGGTCACCAAATGGTGTGAGAGAATTGCATATGCATCCACTAACAACATTGAAAACCACAAAACATAGAAAACAGTTGTAAGTTTTAACCCTTCAAAGTAGTGATGAGTTTGTTTTAAGCACCAATTGAAAAATGAAGTTTTCCTTATTCAATTTTAAGCCAAAAATGAAATGATGATGTGAGGTTCAATTTTATCCAACTTTGACCATTCATTTTAAACCTAATTAAAATCTGGTGTGTTGCCTAGAGCTAAAAGTAGAAAACATGAAATCGGGTTATAATTTCCCCAAAGCATCAAACGCTTGTTACAATTATAGAATTTAAGATAGAAAATATTTTCTTCACTTTCATTCCATTTCTTTAAAACTTGCAAAACCCTGTTAGCCTTACAACTAGAACATAGTCATACATGCATTAGTGGTCAGATAAATCCAAGAAATTAAGTCACATGTCAAAAAAACAAACACAAAATTTCTTACCCTAGTAGGGCATTGTTGAACATGATAGCATCGCAATTTAAAGTTTGGGCATCGCTCTGGTGAAAAAGGGCATTGCTCTACAACAGGAACAATGAGCACGATAGCGTTGATATTTTTCTTGGTGTCGCTGCTAACGGTAGCATCACAGTTTGAAATTTGAAAGTGTTGGACTCGTGAGAATGGGTGTTTTCATTTAAAATTTTTGATACCTCCAGATTAAATATGTGCTGCCATATTTAAATCAACATTGGAGCACTAATTTAGCATCGTTGTTTCAAATTTCTAGGGAGTCGCTATATGGTGATGCTATTGAAATAGCATCGCTATTTGTAAATTGGGTGTCGCTACAACCTACAAAACAACATAAAATGAAATTCGAGCTAAAAAAGGGTTAGATTATTGATTTTCCCTCCTAGTGCCAGAATGTGAGATGAGGGAATGTCAAAGAGGGTCGATTATGCTTGACTCGTGATGAATTAAAGCATAAATTTTCCAAACATACCTGCATCTACAGACAAGATCATTCAAAATGGAAATATAACGAAAGCTACAAACTACACAAAAATAGTTAAATTCCTAATCTAGCCCATCTGAAAGTTATCCTATTTTGGAATTGGTGTTGTGTTGATGTGAAATGATGACCCTTTACCATTAGTGAGCTAGTTTCAATTGATTCTATGGAAGAGAATTGATGAAACAATTGTGTTAAATGGATGAAAACCTATTTTATGCTAAAATAAACATGATGCATGCTAAGTTACCATGATTTTATGCTAAAAATGAATTGATTATGCTATTGCTCAGCTAATAAGGTAATTCTAAGGTAAAAGATGAAAACCCTAATTTATAAACAAGCTAAGATGGATGCATGGAAGACATTAATGGATTCTCTAAGCTATGATTCAATTAAAATTAAGTAAGATAAGCTAAAAAGTGAGTAAATTGAGAGTATGGATGCAAGTGAATTCAATAGCATAATTTTTCAATTGAAAGATGGATCCATTTTTCTCCAAATAGTGACCTATTTATAGGAGAGCAAATGAAGAATGAAGGGTTGAGATCAAAAAGCTTAATCAATGGTTCAAGATGAAGGGAATTAGAGGCATAGAGCATGGATTCTCATCAACGGATGAGAAGGCATGATGGGATTTAATCAAGGGCTCACATTTACCTCAAACAAACACATTTTTGACCTACTCACATAGGTCAAGGGTAATTTGTTCAAAAGGTTAAAGGTTCACCTTGTTCAAGAATCCAAGTGAGATTATTGGAGAAGAGAGAATATTCCTTTAAGTGAGGAAAAAATGTAGTTTACAAATTAAAACAAAGTTTTAATTGTGCAAAAAAGGGGATAAGGAATATTCCATGGGAATATTCCCTTTGCTTAGAGGAAAGTTAGTTTAATTGTTAATTAAACAAGGTTTAATTACACAATTAGGGGATTTAGAAGAATTAAAGTGATATTAAATTAATTGATTTAATGAATGGGGGAGAGATGAAATGATATTTAATTAAATAACTTAGGGTTATTTAATTAAATAAGATGACTTAGGGAATTAAATTAAATGTTTTAATTTATTTAATTTAATAGGATGAAATGTTTCTAGAGCAAAAAGAGATAAATTAACCTGATTAAACTAATTAGGCCAATAGATGAAAATGATGTAATTAATTAATTAGCTAGGCTAATTAAATAAATTAAGCAAAAAGAGGATGGTTAAAGAGGAAATGATGTTAGTAAATCTGTTTTAAGTGTATGATATCGATTAGACATTTTTTAGTGTCTACAATAGTATCCTAAGGATATTGATTTCTCTTTGAGTGCTTATACAAATGTAGATTGGGAAAGTTGTACAAATGATAGAAGAAGTACAAGTGGAGGTGCTTTCTTTCTTGGAAGCAGATTGGTTTCATGGTTAAGTAAGAAGCGGGATTCAGTTTCATTATCTATTATAGAGGTAGAATATATTGCAACAACATCATGCTACACACAAGTGTTGTGGATAAAGTATACATTGAAGGATTTCATAGTGTCATATGATGAGCCTATTTCTATCTTGTGTGATAATACAAGTTCTATCAACATTTCAAAAATCCAGTGATGCATTCAAGGAGAAAGCATATCTCTATCCAATATCACTTTCTAAGAGAAAAAGTTGTATAGAATGAAGTGAAGTTGGAGTATGTGCCTACAAAGGATCAAATAGCAGACATTTTCACAAAGGCTATTCCAAAAGATACATTTGAATATCTCAATAGAAACTAGGGGTTATTGCCCCTTGCTTCAACTAGATGCATAAGAGTGTGCATCTATCCAACTGAGAAATTCAAGATTTATTCTTTGTCCTAGATTGATGAAAGATACCTCTTAGTGGGAGTAGGTAGTGGTGTCTTTGGTTGGTGCAGTCAAGGGGAGCATATCTTGTGCCCCTTAGGGGGAGAAAGCATTGGAAAGAGAGCAGTGGAGAGAAAGTAAATCGAAAAGAGTTGTTTGTAGATGTTGCTTGAAGTGAAGTATATAGGTGTTACAATTTTTCCATTGATGTCATAGGAAAAGAGAGAAAAGTATAAAAAATGTGGAGAGAAAAGTATAAAAAAAATAAGGAGAAAAATAATTCTAAAATGAAAGAAATGTCTCGCTAAGGTAGAGAGTTGAAGGGGGAGAGTTGGATCTTCTTGAGAGGTGAAGATCAAAGTTTTTTTTCTTGTTGATAGTTTTCAGAGATGGTGTTTCCATCAATGAAAAAGGGGGAGATTGTTGGAATGTTGTCATTGATTTCAACAAGGAGATGTATTATCATTGATATCAGTAGGGAGATGTGTTGTCATTGATTTCATTAGGAAGATTGTTGCACTATGTTGTCTTTAGTGTTGTCATTGTTATCAACCTTTGTTAAGGTCTCTAATGTGGTGATGAGCAAGTATTGTAGATGGGGAGATTGTTGGTGTTGTAGATGGGGATATTTCTCTATAGTGTGGTGTTGATGAGAAGGTATTTGTGATGTTGTTGATGTAGTTGGTTCACTTGGTTTCCAAGTGCTTTTGATAAAATTTGAATAAAGAGTGTATAGGGTGAAAAAATTGTGTTTTGCATTGTGCTCTGCATTTGTTCATGGTTGAAGATGTTCTTATGTAGTTTGGATGAGATGATCAGAGGTGTTCGGAGGTGTTATATCTGGAGTTTCAAGTTTCAGATCATATGGCAATGGACGATGTGTTTGATAGTGTGTTTCCTCTGAAGAAGGTTGTCTAGGAGAAATAGAATTGCTCCACATTTCTTTGCATTGAGGTTTCTTGTCTTTCATATTTGGGAAAATGATAATGTTGTTTCTATCCACCTTCCCTTGGAGTGTTTGGTGGTCATTTGTTCTGCAAGGTTGGTTAGTGAGTTGTATGTTTATGACAATGTGGTTGGTTGCACATGATGATAGTATTCTCAGTTGCAGGTGGTTGTGGCAGTATTGTTGAATATTTTGATGGTGTTGGAATATTTCAAGATGTTTTGTTATGTTGAATCATGGTCTGCAAGATGTTTCCAGACATGGTATAGAGTGAGTTGATTGTTTACTGACATTAATGTAGGTTTGGTCAACCTAGCTTGTTAGCATTGATTGCGAAAGTGGTTTTTTGTTTGTGGAAGCTTGGTGTAGTGTTTCAATGTATATTTGGGTCATGGTTAACACTTAGTGCATTCCACATTCACTTATTTCCACCACAAAAGAGTTTTTTGCTGACGTATTTATTAGATGCATGTTTGAGGTGTAGACATTTCATTGAAGTCAACCTAAAAAAGGTTGTTTGAGGTCATGGAGGATATATAAGAAAGGTTAATTGTTGGAGATGTGTGTGATGTAGAGTGATGTGAATTATGATGTGAATGTGATTAAGTGTTGAGACTTGAGTGTGAGCTTAAACACCTAAGGCTACAAGAAGAAGTGAGCAAAAGGTGTCTACATTTTTAGTGTACTTGAAGTTGCTAGAAGTAATGAGCCAAAGACTGCAGATGGTGTAGAGTTGTTGTGGTGGATCTTTCTATTGCTCTAAGGTATCAAACCTCCTTGTAAAAATATTCTTCTATTCTCTTCTATTTTGAATAGTGAGTCCTTTACATTCTTTCTCCATTGTGTGTTTCCTTCCTTCATTCCATCCACCATTTCCATTTCCATCTGTTCCATTCCATAATTTCTTTATATTTCCATTAATTTAATATTCCACTCCATTCTTCAATTCCATCTTTCTTCCTTATATATCCCCCCACTCTCATTATCTACCACCCCCCTCCAAACTCTATCTCTCACCTCCTTCTCTCTCCCTCTCTCTCTATCTCTTTATATATTTATATATATCTCACTATCTCTATATGTCTCTCCCTCTCTCTCTATCTCCTCCTCTCCCTCTCTATCTCTCTATATATATCTCTCACTATTCCATTGTCTCTCTCACTCTCCTTTACTCTCTCCTTTTCTTTCTATATCTCTCTACCATCCCTCACTTTATCTCTCACCCTCCCAATTTATCTCCCTTTGCTCTCTCTCCCTTCATTTTTCTATTTCCCCTCTTCCATTTTTCATTCCTCTTTATCTATTTATCTCTTCCCCTCTTCTCTCCCCCTCTTTATCTTTCCTCTTCCATCCTCTATTTCTCACCATTTCATTTATATCCATCTCCTGTCCACCCTTCCATCTCCCTCTCCATCTCTCTCCATTTCCTCTCCCTCCCTCCTTTCCCTCCTTCCATTCCATCTCCCTCTCTATCTCTCTATCTCTCCCTCTCCTTGTACATCTCTTTTTATCTCTCTTTCACTATCTACATATATATCTCTCCCTCTCTCCCTCTTCTTTATCTCTCTATCTCATCCTCTCCCTCTATCTTTCTCTCTCTCTCACTATCTCTTTACATGTCTCTTACCATCTCCTTCTCTATCTCTCTATCTCTCTCCCTATCTATCTCTATATCTCTATCTCTCCCTCTTTATCTCTATTTCTTTGTCCTCTCTCTCCATCTCTATTCCTACCTTTACCTCTCTTTCACACCATCTCTATCTCTCTCTATGTCTACCTATGCATTTATTTCTCTATCTCTCCCTCTCTCTATCTCTCACTCTCACTCTATTTCTCTCTCCCTCTCCCTCTATCTCTTTATCTCTTTAGATTAAGTTTTCATGGAAAATTTAATTTAATTTTTTTGTTTATCTCTACTATTTGTGTTTATTTATTTTTATTAAGGTTAGTTGTGTTTTTAACAAGGCCCAAACCCTATTACAAAAGGAAAGGAGAACAAAAAATACATAAAACAAAAATAACCAAGTTTCCTAAGACTAAACAATGCTTGATCCAATACTAATCATCCTCACACCCATAGGCTTGGTGTAAGGATGAGAGACCATATTAGAAAGATCTTTCTTCCTACTTTGTATAATTTTCTATGAAGAATTGATATCCAAATATGTAGGCCTAAGAGAAGAGGGAGGATATGCCCCGTAGAGGGCCCATCTAGGTCACTGCATAATTTTAGGAACAACATGAATATGTCGATTGATAAAATACTATCTCAAGAAAAATCAACTAATAATCTCAATGAGGAAATAGGAACAATAGAAATATGTTTTTGAGATTTAATAATATTAGCTAGAGGATCAAAAAACGTCTCATTAGGCCTAGAGGGAGAAGTTTCTAGAATGGATGAAAGAGGATTTGAATCCTTGAATCAACTATCAAACCTTTATGAAACATAGTAAGATGGTTAGGAAGATCATCTTTTTTCCAATTCGAAGAATATTTCTTATGTAAACCATGAGAACAATCCAAGACCAATTTCACAATAATATTGAACAATTCCTACATTGAAAAGGATATATACATACATACATATCCCCCTCTCTCATTCCTTTTATTTCCCCCCTACCCCTCTCTCGCTCTCTAAATATATATATCACCATCTCTATATGTCTATCCCTCTCTATCTCTCCCTCTCCATCTCCCTCTCCCTCTCTATCTCTTTATATCTCTCTCACTATTTCATTACCTCTCTCCCTCTCCTTTACTCTTTCCCTCTCTTTATATATCTCTCTACCATCCCTCTATATTTATCTCTCCCCCACCACTTTCTCTCCCTATGCTCTCTCTCCCTTCATCTTTGTATGTCTCAATATCATCTTTCTCCCTCCCCCTCTCCTCTTATTTCTCCAAAAATTTCTTTTAGAATTTGCTCCTCACTCTTTATCTCTCTATCTCTCTCCTTCCCCATCTGTCACTCTCCCCCTCTGTCTCTTTATCTCTCCTCTCTTATCTTACACTATCCCTTCCATCTCTCTCAATCCCCTCTATCTCTTTCTATTTCTCACCATTTATTTATGTTTCCATCCCTCTCCTCACATAATTACCTCTGTCTCTTACTCTTTGTCTCTCTATCTATCCCTCGCTATCTCTCTATACTCCCTACCTATCCCTCATTTCTCCATCTCTCTGATGGAACCTTCAAATTTCAAAAATTTGAAGTGCTCATATCGAAATTTTTTCCTTTGCACAGTCAAAAGTGCACTTGCAAAATATGCCTAAGTGACCTACTTTGAAGGATCACAATTTGAAGCCTGTTGATTTTCATGTTGAAAGGATTGTTGCTCTCCATTCTCCCCACATTAATGTACTCCCTGGTCTGATTTTAAATCCCTATGGTCAAATTTGATATTTTTACTAGGCCAAAAGATAATGCAGTTTGTTCACTTTTACACTTGCATTTTTAGAATGTTTCAAAGTGGTCAAGTTTGACCCTTAATATCTAGTAATAAATATGGATTGAAGAGAATCCCTTTTGCACACATACTTAGTGTACCTAGATGAGCTTATTTTTCCAATGGAAGCCCCCCAGAAGTTGTTGTGATATTTTTCAAAGTGGTGACTTTGAGAGCCCTGATTGGTTTCTGACAGGTGAAATTGTAGAAAAGTACAAATAGACAACTTTGGAATTTAATATCTTACACCTCAGGAATAATTTTTCCATGCCATTTGTTTCATTGGATTCTTGGGTCAAATGGTAGCATGTATGTTTAGTTTCAGGCTCTCAGGATAAATTCTAATGGGTTATTTAATTACTTTCTGATCGCAACATGGCAAAAAATGGTATCCAAAAAAGTTTTAAATTTTAAAATCTAAGGACAACCCATTTCTTTTTTTGGTCTAAAACCTCTACAACTCCATTTTCATCAAGATAAGAGGTCATTTGATACATTATTTTAATGTACTTCTATTGTGGCAAATACGTCCCGAGGGCTAGTTTACAAATGAGGTTCCTAAATTTTAAGGGTTGGGAAAAATTTGAGAAAATAGGTTTTTTCTAAATAATTGATTATGGCCGCACGCAAAAAATCTAGGCTCCAGGTGTCCCTATTTGCTCACAGTAAATTTCTCCATTTGGCTAGCAGGCATCATTAGAACTCAACTTTTCTAAAGTTTCAAATGTCAAAATTTTAAATATTTTGAATATTTTAAATATTGTGCGTATACAAAGGGGAAAATATATAACACATTTCAAATGTTCATTGTGGATGGCCATTTTGATTTGCATTTCCTATTTGAATCAGCGATGGTGCAATGGCTGTGTCTTCTCATCGTCCATCGCGGATTCGTAGGCCCTTTCCTGCTGCACATTAGCGATGGGCGAGACCATGGCTTCTTCATCGGGTATTTCCATTTAGTTTATCCATGTTCTTTCTCAATAGCGATAAGTGATGGAAGCACGTGAACAGTTAAAAAGTGAATTTTCAATTATTATTGTGCAAAGGGAAAATAAAATTTTGTTTCTCATTGATTGAAGGAACTTTTGAATGTTCACGACAACAGTGCTCATCTCCATTCTTTAATGGAAAATCAAGTTGAAAATAGCGATGAGCGGTGGTTGTTGTGTCCATCGCCCATTGATGATTTTATTTTCACATCTCACACCAAATTGGAGATGTGTGATGGTGGCTGTCAGGAGTCTTCACACATAAAATTTTATTCTATTGCTATAAAAAGTTCTAGAGAAAATTATGGTAAAAGTGAAACATGGAGGTAAATAAAATGCACGGGTAAAATTTGTAAAGTGGTCTCTGGCCTAATGCACATTGTTTTAAATTTATCATTTGATAAATTTAAATGGTAAAAATAGCTGGAGAAGAATAAATTAAAGTATGAAAAGTGAATATTTTATTTACTATTCAAAATATTTTTTTGGAGATAAGTTTTTACAGTGAACACCATTTTCACGCAGCTGGGTTAAAATGAACAAAAGAGAATAAAATATTTTGTAGGCAAATGGTAAATGCACAAGACAAGTGGTTTTTATAGTCAAACAAAGGGGAATGATGAGGTATGAAGCTTCTAGAAAGGAAGAATATTTTTCTGTTGAAGGGCAGTGGATTGAGGAGCAAGAAAACAGAGAGCAGGTTGAAGATTGTTCTACAAGAAAAGGAAGTTGAAGATCAATGAACCAGAAAGTGCCAAGTGTCTTCTTTAGATGAACATTTAGGGTTTTTGTGTTGCCTTAAATGTTGTCTTTCTACCTCATTTTCAAGGGAGGTTTTTTTGTAATTAATCAAAAAACACTATAGTTTGAATACAAAACATTTTAGAGCTAGGTCTTAGGGTCTAAGTCTATTAATATTTATGTAATTTTGATTACAATACTGGAAAAATAATGCTGAATATTTCAAGTTTGAGACTATTTTACTCTCCTATGTGTTGGTTTTATAAATTATGAATAACATAATCATGAATTATTTTATTCATCTCCATGAATTCCAGTGGATGTTTAGTTTTATTCTTGCTTTTCCATTCAAAGAATGTATGTAAATGCTTGAGTGAAGCTATTGGTTTATGTTAGACTATGTGCTAGGATGCTAGTAAGAAGTAAAGGTTAAGACATAATGCTGAAATGTTGTAATGCAACATTTCGGAGCTTCATTTATTGTCAGATGTGAAAATTATCATCAGATTATGTATGTGCTTGAGTTGACTCCATTCCATGGATGAGGCACTTATCTAAGTGTCTTATTCATGTTACATGTGTTAGTTAATACAACAGTTGATCATTTTTTAAATTAAATTTACTAATCAGTTCCAGTTTGTTTGTGTGTTGAGCTCATTATTATGTTACATTTCTCATGTTTAAATTAGGCATTACTACAGAGGTCAGCCAAGCATTTATAGTATTGTGTATATTAAGCATTTAAAGGAGAAAATATCTGTTCATAGTATATTTGGCACTTCAACACACAAGTACCTATAAATATACTAATTGGGATCACCCTCCTAGGTTTAACAGAGCCTGAAGTGCATGCGAGAAAGGGGTATTTTATTCACTCTCCCGTTCGTTGGCCTTATCAACCCATTGAGTCTTAATATGAGAGTGGTTCTTTAGGACTCATTGCATTTGTTGATTTGGGAACTAATAGATTGATGACTCCGTTGGGGAGAACTTTGAATCTCTAGTTGCAAACGGTCTTATCATAGAGTCATATTATTTGTTGATCTGTAGTTTTGGGTTTGAATGATCTGAGGACCTCCATACTTGAAGGAGATTGTTGCAACATTTTTGGTGTTTTCTGGAAGTCTGGTGCTCTACTGGTGGAGAGAACTCAGAAATACCTAGATATTGGAAGAAGTTTTCTGCTCCTTGAATATTTTTTCCTCTTTCAAAGAGGTGGTGACTCTACCTAAGTTTCTACATCATCAAAAGAGTTGGTTGCAGCAGTTCTCAGGTATTTTTCTATTGTAATATCTTTGTATGAAGGTTTTCAACAAAAGGTTCTAGTTAATATTGTCCCTTATTCAATATTTCAAGATACTAGTAGAAAGGGAAATAAGAAAGTAAGATATCCTAAAAAGATATCTTGAGAAGAAATTAGTTGTAGAGGGAATAATTTTATTTTCAAAATGTATTGTTGTCCTAGTTCTCCCTCTACAAGCTATAATATCATGCCTACAACACAACCATGTCCTCAAAGGAAAGTGTTCACTAGTGAAAGATATAACCCTTTGGATTTCAGTAAAATGCAAGGTTACCCACATTCTGTCCCAAGAAGAATCAATGAATATTTGTCTAAGTTTAGAGGAGGTTTTGAAGAATCAGCATCACAACATGTAAAAGGTTTTCTGATGTAATGGAAGATTGTCAAATAGTAGAAAAAGATGTTGTCATGAAGTTTTTTGTAAGAATTTTAGAAGATGATGTTGAATACTGGTTCTCTAGTTTAGCAATTCATTCCATAGATTCATGGCATAAGCTCATGATGCATTTCATTGATTATTTTGAAGAAGAGTCAATAGACAATGAATGCTTATCTAAAGAAAGAAGTCTGCATATACAAGAATAATATGAAGAGAAATTTGAAAATGAGGTTGAGCCTATGTCACTTATTGATGCATTATATGATGTAAAAGTATTTGAGGGTGAATCCTCTTATGATTTTCATGATAGATTCATGAAGATTTTGTTTGCTATACTAGCATTAAATAGACCTTATGAATCAATGTGTATTGATGTTTTTTGTGAAAAACTTGAGCCAGGTCTAAGTACTATGCCAGTTCATTTGAAGCCCCCTAGTCTTAAATGTTTATATCAATGGCTATCAATAATTGAAGAGATGATAGAGAAGTATGGAACTAATCTCTTGAATAGATTATGTGATGGAAATTTTTCAAGACTTAATCACATAGATGAAGATGGTATAGCAAAAGACAATGATAGTGCACCATGTAGTGATGAGGATGTTGTTTCTAAACAACCTACAAAGGAGGTGTACCCAGATGAAGATTGCAGCCATGATGGTCATCAAGAGATAAATGAAACATCTGAAGTTTCTTCTATTTGCTCTGAAAGTACAGAAATAGAGAGAAAATTTTCTATATTAGATGAAGGTTGCAATAATGCAGATGAATTGAAAGTATTTTCTCTTCTATGGACTTTGAATATACAATTGAAGATCATGCTAACTCTAAAGTTTTATGTCTTCATGATGAGAACAATGGTGTTGTAGATGAAAGTTTGCAACTAGTTGGAAATCATTCTTATTTGGATAACATTTCTGAAGCTTCAATAGAACAAGATGATGGATATGAATTTAATATTTTGTTTCAAGAAGACATGTGTGATCAACAATGCAATGGTTCAATTGGTCATGCCTCTCCTACAAGTATTCAGTATAGCATCAATACAAGCTTTCATGATGATGAGACAAAAGAGCCTGGTAATTTGAAGTGTGATTTTGAGAATGTCAGTATATCAGATGAAAGTGACATGGTATGTGGTGATTTTCAGTCAGAGCAATCATGTGTGAAAAGTTGCAATGGAGAAACCATTGATGGTTTTTAGTTTGACAGTGAAGAAGGTAGCCTTGTTGATTGTAGCAGTAGTATCAACAAAGGAGATATGTATGCAAGCGATTCATTGAATGAATCATCTAAAGCAGTTGATTATGAGGAGCATGCATATGTTGATAGTGATGAACAAGAAACTCTTGTTTTGTTTGATGCTTTACCCTCTTCTACTTCTTTTTTTGACTTTGAAGTTATCACTGAATGTTTGCATGAGGATAGCATTGATGTAGTTGTACATGAAAGTGAGAATATAGTGACAAATGTTAGTACAACTAATGATGCTCTTTATGATGAGTTTTCACTTGAAGAATATTACTGTGTCAATCACATGGATGCATAGGAGGGCCTCTTTTCTCGATTTGCAACTCATAGTTTCTCTCATGAGTAGTATGCTTCAGATTTTCAAGTTGGTGTAGCAAGAGGTAATGTTGAATATGATACTCTTTGCAGTAGTGAATGTACTTTGAACACTCACTATGATGAATTTGTTGCAAATGAAGATTTTGAGTCATAGGAACCTTCACTTGAGGCTTCTTTTTGTGATAATATAATGAATGCTAACAATCTTGTCTATGAGCTTGAAGTAGGAAATATTGTTTGGGATCCTGAGATTTCTTCAGAATGCTATAATTTGAATGTGGATGAAAGTATTATGAGTGTTGGTGAATCTTGTTTTTAGAACATTGAGGGATGTAATAATGTGATTAAGCTATGTTGTTGGGATGATAACAAAATCACATGTGATACAATTCAGTTGAATGAGTTACAAATGTGTAATCACTCTTTGCTTGACACACTGAAGGATTACACATTATTTTTGAAGGATGTTTTCTTCTATGAGCTTGATCATTGTGAGGGAATTGGTAAATGGGATGAGGTTGTGTTTTCAGAAGGTATTGATCACTATCCTCACATTTTGTCACTTGCCACAGAATTAGAAAATGGAATGAGTGGCAGTGATGCAACTTATGTCATTTGGTTGCCATGTGACAGTAAAGCTAAATTTAAAGGCATCCTAACACTTGTCTTTGCAAGAATGAAGTTACTAATGTTAATGCGGTGTGGCAGAGGCAAGTATGGATTAAAAGAGAACAACTCTTTTAAAAGATTGGTGTTTGATAGAGGTAAGAACTGGTTTCCCTTTTCCATTTGGTGGCCTGGGGCCACCACATGAGGTTAAAAAATTAAAAAAATAAAGAGACTCTGTCACCCAATATTTTTGGCACTTGATCTACTCTCCCAGAGGATTTTGAATTTTTGCTCTGTTCATTGAGGAAAAAATGTCCCCAGAAAGAGAAACTGATGGCGCTTTCAAATTTCAAAAATTTGAAGTGCCCATATTCAAAAATTTGTCTTTGCACACTCAAAAGTGGACCTGCAAAATCTACCTAAGTGACCTACTTTGGAGGATCACAATTTGAAGCCTGTTGATTTTCATGGTGAAAGGATTGTTGATCTTCATTCTCCCCACATTAATGTACTCCCTGGTCTTATTTCAAAGCCCTATGGTCAGATTTGATATTTTTATCAGGCCAAAAGCAAATGTAGTTTGTTCACTTTTTACACTTGCATTTTCAGAATGTTTCAAAGTGGTCAAGTTTGACCCTTAATATCTGGTGATAAATATGGATTGAAAAGAAGCCCTTTTTCACACATACTTAGTGTACCTAGATGAGCTTATGTTTCCAATGGAAGCCCCCCATAAATTGTGATATTTTTCAAAGTGGTGACTTTGAGAGCCCTGATTGGTTTCTGACAGGTGAAATTGCAGAAAAGTCCAAATATGCAACTTTGGAATTTAATATCTTACACCTCAGGAAGAATTTTTCCATTCCATTTGTTGAATTAGATTCTTGGGTCAAATGGTAGCATGTATGCTTAGTTTCAGGATCCTAGGATAAATTATGATGGGTTAATTACTTTCTGATCGCAACATGGCCAAAAATGGTGTTTGGAAAAGTTTCAAATTTTTAAAATCTAAGGACAACCCATTTATTTTTTTGGTCTAAAACATCTATAGATCCATTTTCATAAATATTATAGGTCATTTGATACATTATTTTAATGTACTTATGTTGCAGCAAACACGTCCTGAGGGCCAGTTTACAAATGAGGTACCTAAAATTTAAGGGTTGGGAAAAATTTGAGCAAATGGGTTTTCTCTAAATAATTGATTATGGCCACATGAAAAAATCTCGGCTCCAGGTGTTCCGGTTTACTCACAATAAATTTCTCCATTTGGCCCGCAAGCATAATTAGAAGTCAATTTTTTTCTAAAGTTTCAAATGTCAAATTTTAAAATATTTTGAATATTTTAAATATTGTGCATATAAAAAGGGGAAAATATAAAACATATTTCAAATGTTCATAAGGGAAAGCAAGTTTAATTCTTTCTTTTTGGTCAAGAAGCACGACAACATCGTGGATCGCTATTTTGATTTGCATTTCCTATTTGAATCAGCGATGGTGCGATGGTTGTGTCCTCTCATCGCCCATCAAGGATTTGTAGGCCCTTTCCTGCTACACATTGGCAATGGGCGAGACCATGGCTTCTTCATTGGGCATTGCCATTTGGTTTATCTATGTTCTTTTTGCAATAGGGATAAGCCATGGAAGCACGTGAACAGTTAAAAAGTGAATCTTCAATTAGTATTGTGTAAAGGGAAAATAAAATTTTGTTTCTCATTAACTGGAGGAACTATTGAATGTTCACGACAACAGTGCTCATCTACATTTTTTAATGGAAAATCAAGTTGAAATTAGTGATGAGCGATGGTTGTTGTGTCCATCGCCCATCGCTGATTTTATTTTCATCTCCCACACCAAATTGGAGATGTGTGATGGTGGTTGTCGAGAGTCTTCACACATAAAATAAAATTTTATTCTGTTGTCGTAAAAAGTTCTAGAGAAAATTATGGTGAAAGTGAAACATGAAGGTAAATAAAATGCAAGGGTAAATTTTGTAAAGTGGTCTCTGGCCCAATGCACATTGTTTTAAATTTATCATTTGATAAATTTAAATGGTAAAAATAGCTAGAGAATAAATTAAATTATGAAAAGTGAATATTTTATTTACTGTGCAAAATATTTTGCTAGAGATAAGTTTTTACAATGAACACTATTTTCACGCCGTTGGGTGAAAATGAACAAAAGAGAATAAAATATTTTAAAGGAAAATGGTAAATGCACAGGACAGGTGGTTTTTACAGTCAAACAAAGGGGAATGATGAGGTATGAAGCTTCTAGAAAGGAAGAATATTTTTTTGTTGAAGGGCAATGGATTGAGGAGCAAGAAAACAAAGAGCAAGTTGAAGATTGTTCTGCAAGCAAAGGGAGTTGAAGATCAACAAACCAGAATGTGCCAAGTGTCTTCTTCAGATGAACATTTAGGGTTTTTGTGTTGCCTAGTTGTCTTTCTACCTCATTTTCAAGGGAGGTTGTTTTGTAATTAATCAAAAAACACTATAGTTTGAATACAAAACATTTTAGAGCTAGGTCTTAGGGTCTGAGTTTGTTAATATTTATGTAATTTTGATTACAATACTAGCAAAATAATGCTAAATATTTCAAGTTTGAGACTATTTTATTCTCCTGTGTTGGTTTTATAAATTATGAATAACATAATCACAAATTATTTTATTCATCTCCATTGAATTCTAGTGGATGTTTAGTTTTATTCTTGCTTTTCCATTCAAAGAATGTATGTAAATGCTTGAGTGAAGCTATTGGTTTATGTTAGGCTGAGTGTCAAGATGCTAGTAAGAAGTAAAGGTTAAGACATAATGCTGAAATGTTGTAATGCAACATTTCAGAGCTTCATTTATTGTCAGATGTGAAAATTGTCATCAGATTATGTGTGTTTGAGTTGACTCCATTCCATGGATGAGGCACTGATCTAAGTGTGCTATTCATGTTTCATGTGTTAGTTAATACAATAGTTGATCATCTTTTAAATTAAATTTACTTATCAGTTCCAGTTTGTTTGTGTGTTGAGCTCATTATTATGTTACATTTCTCATGTTTAAATTAGGCATTATTGTAGAGGTTAGCCAAGTCTTTATAGTATTGTGTCTCTTAAGCATTTAAAGGAGAAAACATTTGTTCACAATGTATTTGGTACTTCAGCACACAAGTACCTATAAATATACTAATTGGGATCACCCTCCTAGGTTTAATAGAGCCTGAAGTGCAGGGGAGAAAGGGGTATTTTATTCACTCTCTTTTGTTGGCCTTATCAACTCATTGAGTCTGAATATGAGAGAGTGACTACTCTTTAGGACTCATTGCATCTGTTGATTTGGGAACCAACACTCTCTGTGTGTGTCTCTCTCTCAATTTCTCTCTTTCTATCTCTCTCAATCTCACTCCCTTTCTCCCTCTCCCTCGTTGACTCTATATATTGCTATCTCTCTCACTCTCTCTTACATCTATCTTTATCCCCCTTTCCCTCTCTATCTCTCTATCTCTCCCTCTCCTTATGCATCTCTTTCTATCTCTCTTTCACAATATCTATATATCTCTCCCTTCTCCCTCTTCTTTATCTCTCTATTTCATCCTCTCTATCTTTTTTTCTCTCTCACTATCTCTTTCTATGTCTCTTACCATCTCCCTCTCTATCTCTCTATCTCTCTCCCTATCTATCTCGATATCTCTATCTCCCCCTCTCTATCTCTTCCTCTCTACCTCTATTTCTCTATCATCTCTCTCCATCTCTCTTCCTCCCTATCTTTATCTATATCTCTCTCACACACACCATCTTTATCTCCCACTATATCTCACTCTACCTTATTTCTCTATCTCTCACTCTCACTTTATTTCTCTCTCCCTCTCCCTCTCCCTCTATCTCTTTATACACACACACACACACATCTATCTATCTATATATCTCTACCTCCCCCTCTCCACCTCTATTTCCCTATCCTCTCTCTCCATTTCTCTCCCTCCCTATCTTTATCTATATCTCTCTCTCTCACACACCATCTTTATCTCACTCTACCTTCTTTATCTATCTCTCCCTCTATCTATCACTCTCACTTTATTTCTCTCTCCCTCTCCCTCTATCTATTTATATATATTATATATATACATATGGGTGATCCCACAATAGTGGTTTACAATTTTTGGCTAAATTGGACACTGAAATTATTATTTTTAACTAAATCTTCACATTTGGGCACCTATAGCAGCTAAACCATGAGGAATTTGAAGATGATGCAAACTAGAGTCTTGTCAAATTTTTTCTAAAGATTCTAAAAATATTTTTTCAAAATTTTTGGAATTAGATTATATTTCTTTTTCCATCTCCCCCGAAAACTGGTTTTTTCAAGAAAACATTTTAAAAAGTGACGCACATCGTATAACGCATAAATTTTTTCCATGAAGGATAAAATTCTAATTCTTTCAAATTTAGATTTGTAACTCTGATATCTAGTGCTTCCAATTGGTTAGATAGTTTTTTATACAATATTTTTTCTTTAATCAAGTTTTGAAGTCAAACCAATTACAATTCAGACAGCGCGACCGTATAACGCATAAATTTTTTTGTATATATCGAAATTCAATTTTATTTTTTTGTTAGATCAAGGACTTCAATATTTGGTGCACTCATATTTTTC
Source organism: Sequoia sempervirens (assembly GCA_007258455.2). Classification (NCBI taxonomy): domain Eukaryota; kingdom Viridiplantae; phylum Streptophyta; class Pinopsida; order Cupressales; family Cupressaceae; genus Sequoia; species Sequoia sempervirens. The sequence continues at coordinate 1,062 of VDFB02134550.1, read as the reverse complement.
ATTTTTTTTTTGATAATCTACTATTTTTCCACATGTGCAGAATAGAGACCTTCATTTTCAGTGAAGAACCAATGTTTAATAAAACTAAAAAAACAAATACATAATAAAATCAAAAGATATTAAAATTATATTCATTGGATAGCTCATTCCGAGGACTACCTGATTCTAGCTGGGTTTCTGAAGACTCCTCCATTTTCATCCTCAACCCAAGCTCTGAAGCGTAAAAAATTAGACTTTTTTTGTGTCTCGAGAGGGGGATGAGGGGCAAGGGGGTTCGCTCGAACCATGGTTCGGCTGAACCCTAGTTCGAGCAAACCACTTCAAGGGGGTTTAGCCGAACCCCTTTGCTATACATTTCAAAAAAAAAAATTGGCCAAAATTCAAAGGGGTTCGCTCAAACCAGTAGGTTCATACGAACCCCCAAAATCACTTTTTTTGCTTTGGGGTCATTTTTTGTGACTTTTCCTTCCTCACTTGAATTGTAAACCACTATTGTGGCTTCACCCATATATTATATTATAATGTTGCAAAATTTCACGCCTTGCAATTTCACATACATTCTTGCATCCTTTGTAGTGTCAACTCCCCTAGAACTTGTGTAGGCTCATTTTAGCCCCTACATCAGGCTTTTTCCCTCTCAAGATGCTCCAACACCCCTTTTCAATAGCTATCCTCATGTGTTAGCTTTGTTTCAAAACTTGTGCTTCTCCCATTCTCATCATTTTATAACGTGATGTATCTGGACACTAGCTTGCCACATTGTCATCCTGCAATGTTTCAACGTTCAAATGACTGTTTCTGTGCATGTTTTCCATTTTTCAAAAAAAACCGTAAGTGGTAATGGTTGGGGATGCCTTGTAATGGTTCAAGAAGCTTCTTTTCCCTCATATTCTCTCTTTTTAATCCATTCTTTCAATCCATTTGTCCTTCTTGAGCTTTCTCCCTTAGAGACACTCTCTTTTTCCTCTTCACCCTTTTGCTTGCACAAATCTCTCACTTGTTATAGTAGCTTCAAGGTCTCAAATTCTCACAACCCTCTTTGCAACTCTCTTGGCTCTCACA
>VDFB02134549.1:0-22299 GCA_007258455.2 Sequoia sempervirens | reverse complement strand
GATGAAGATACAAAAGGATTGAAATAATTATTGGGGTGACTCTAGGCGATATTTGATGTATAAGATATTTCTGAAAGGATGTGTCCTTTCAAACATTTGATGTATAAGTATCTATTTTTTATATCAAAAGGAGAGAGGAAAATAGGAAAAAAGAATACTATAGATAGTTTTTTTGTAAAAATGTTTTCATCAAAAAGACTCAAATGCATGCATGAAGTTTGATGAAGTTAATATGAATTGGTGGCTTAGTCTTTGGTATCAACTGTCTATGGAATTATACAGTTATTGGAAAGTATGAAAAATTATATATAGGTAAAAGCTTCAATAATTCTATACAATTCAAGAAAAACTTCAAGGTTATTAATTTATGTCATTCTATAATGTATTCTACAAATCTAAGTTGAATGCAACTAATTTGAAAATACTACGAGTCATCATCAACACTAACAACTTTAAAGTCACAACTATTGATCCAATATTGATAAAAATATTGGGCATTATATAAACCACTACTATCACAACTATTGAAACATGCTCACCTGTTGGGTCCTCTCTCGTAGATTAAAATAAGGAAAAAATTATTGTAAACAAAATATGTATAGAAGAATATGAATGTAAAGGAAAATGGATATTAGCAAAACGTAAATTTAAATAAAATTATTGTGAGCAGAAAATGAATCTAAATTGGTCTTGAACAAATAAAATCATACCCAATTAACATTAAGTTATACTAACCTTGTACTAATTGCCATTATCAATTTTGAAGGTTACTTTGATGCCTTATGTAGAAACTCTCTGGCCATGAGGCAAGAGAAGGCGGGAAAACCAAGTGTATATTGATGACTTCCTAACAATAAAAAAGAAACAAGCAACTAGTCAACCCTATTAGAATAGAATAATCTTATGAATTGATTTTATTTGTTTTACTGTCTAATGGATAGTGGACCTAGTTCTCTTGAATTGAGATCATACTACCAAGATGTGTTGACTACTGATATTCTACTTCAATCTCTATAAGTTACTTTTGTCTTAAATATATTCAAGATAACTCTACAAAAAAATTCCCTAATCTGTTAGAAATTATGCAGATTATTTTGTTAATACTTCTCCATTTTGATATTTTCTTTCAAAAATTCATAGAAAAGTATGTAATGCCATATTTGAAACTTACATATTTTAATTTTACTAGTTCTATAATTATAGAATATGATTCCAACAATTGTGAAACACATTGGCAATATGTTGGATGAATGAAGTAAACTATGCAATTGGCAGGTGTAAATCCAAATTCCTTAACCCTTGCCAGCATCCTTCTTGCCTATTCTAAAACATGTGCTTTGAAACAGGGCATGAAAACACATCTAAGTATAATAAAAAGGAGATTTTTTTCAGATATTATATTACAGTAAGTTGAATGAATGTAAGTAGAGAAATTTTTGCATACCTGCAGATGGTACAAAATTCCATGGTTAAGTGGAAGCCTCCCATCAACAACAAGATCCAAATATACATGTATCTATCTCAATCAAGCCTCTAAACCATTTAGAGTTGTCAAAATTTCCACTAACCTATTATGCACAAAAGTCAAATTTTAGAGTTATGTCACCACTAAAAACAAAAGAAACAAAGCTTTGAAACCAAATCCACACAAAACACAATGTGGTATTCATATAAATTCATACAAACAAACTAAACTCAGAACATTGGAATGGAAACAACTTCAAATTATGATGTAGAGCATGGATTTACTTTACTCAATTGGAGGCACATTTCACAATAATGGGTTCTTCATCTAAAACATCTAAATGAGGTTCAAATAGTAAAGAGATTGATGAAAGATAGAGGAATTAAAAAGATACTTGGATGTAGTTGGATTGAAGGCTATAAACTGGTACATGTTTTTGTGTAGGAATCATATGACATCCACAAACATGGAAGAGCTATGCAAAGCAATAGAAAATGGCTTGGAAAATGAAGGCGTCAGGGTATAAAGAATCATTTTTCTGCCACCATAGTAAAAAGTTAGCACTTTCTTTCATGTGATCATAAAAGATTAAAAAATCAATTATAGAGGTGGTTGTTTGGTGGTTGAGGTGTAAAGGCCTTTAAAAGGAATAAAGTGATCATTGTAAAGGTTTTTGATGGTTTAGGATTTAAAATACAAGCTCTTGACATTCAAAAATTTGTGTTTTTCTTCAATTTTTTGTATTTTTCCTATTTTTCCACACTGTACGGTCACATACAGCCATATTTTGATGTGAAATCAATTCCATGTCATGAAGATATGTGTTAGCTTTGATTTGAATCTAATTTTAGGGTAATAAAAAAGGCCAAATGATTCAAACCTTCTCTTCAGGTGTTGCCAAACCTAGGTGGGTCTACCTTTGTGAATTGAGCAGACTTAAGTGATGTGATTTTGTTTACAACAATCTATTCACAATGGAAATCTTATAGTGAACAACTATAATCCTAATAAAGTGTATGTGTAATATTAGAATATGTTCAGTTAACATATGTAAAAAATAAAATGGATAAACTAAAAGTTGAAATGCGTGAGACCAATGCCTTGTTGGGTATATAGAATCTAATGAAGATCTAGAAAAGTGTAATCTATGATGGCAATAATTCAATTTTTTTTGCACATAGATGTAGTTTATAGCTTGTATAAATGTGCAAATAAATGACTGGAAATCTCTACTTGAGATAGAATGAGAATCCTAGTTATGTGATTCTTCTTATTGATCCAATTAATACTCTTTAGTTACTATGATTGACTAGAAGAGTTTAATATTTACTTGAAAGAACCAAATAATCACATCACACAAATACAACAAATGTGTATCGATAAACTGAATATATGCTTGATATATCAATTTAAACAATAGAAAAGCATCAAAATGGAGACAATGAGATAACTGTATAATTCCACAAATATCTGATACCAATATTAAGCCACAAGTTCAGACATCTTCATTAATTTCATCAAAATTCATACATGCATATGAGTCTTTTAAAGGAAAGTTTCATTGTAAACTATCTATTGTATCTTTCTCCTATCCACCTATATCTGTTTTACATTATGAAACATATATAAATATATCAAAATTGTGAAAGGATGCATCCTTTCAGAAGTGTTTTGTTTAACAACAATAACAAACTAGAAATTATGCTCTATTAAGCCATAAATGGAAAAATGTAATTACTAAGTTCTTAATAATCCAGATGATAGTTCTAAACTACTGTGACTGAATCAAAGGATTTAATCTTTACTTGAAAGAACCAACAAATCACACCACACAGATGCAACAAATGTGCATAGATAAACAAAACATATACTTGATATATCAATTTAAATAACATAAAATTATCAACCCTAGAGACAACTTACTAATGTTTTTAATTAATCCAACAAACAACTAATACCAGAAATGCGCTACAAAATCAAATAACCTCCATTGATTCCTTCAGATTTTCAAACATGCATCCAAGTCTCTTGTAATGTGAACATCATTGAAAACTATCTATCATATATTTCTCCTATTCATCATATGTCCTTTTGATATTGAAAATGGATACTTATACATCAAATGCTTGAAAGGAAACGTCCTTTCAAAAATTTCTTTTGTTTAACAACAATAAATTAAAATAAGTGATTAAGCTCTATTTAGCCACAAGTGAATATTTGATAAGTGATCCAAGTAGTCCTGACGCTCATGCATATCTGCATCTCCTAACACATTCCAAATTGTGATATCAGTTTTCACCATCTTCTCATTTTGTTCACATGCTTCATCCAACATTGTATCCTTCTTAGTAGCCTTCTTCAGGATCTCTTGCAATATTTATTCACATTCACCATTCCACCTAGTTGCTTCATTCAATCTTCCTCCATCATCAAAGAATGTAGTGAATCCTTGTTTAGCAGTATCGATTAGTCCCTGTGCATCTGCTATAATTCTTCAAGAAAATCTCTTTGTTTTGTTATAAGATGATTTGCAATGTTGATTTACATGCTATCAAGAGCATCCATTTGGTTTATTTCTTGGAGCTTCTCTTGGATCCTTCCATCTATCCTCTTATGTTCTTGTACTGTAGTAAAATTGTGTGAATGTCTTCCCCTGAGCTTACTCAACCAAGTCATTAGGATGGTTTGTCTCTTTTTAATTACTGCTACAAGTGCATCATATTTCCCTTGAGAATAAGAACTTGATCCTTCCCATTGATCCTTTGTTTGTGAACTTTCACCATGAGTTAACAACTTAGTTGATCCCATTGTGACTCCCAACATATCTTTCAGGCAGTCATTTTCTCTCAACATTCTCTCATTGTTCATCTTGTACATTTCTTTTTCTTTGATCAACATTTGTATCTGGACCTTGTTTAGTTTTTCTATATTTATCCCAATTTTTGTTGTTGCCACAGGATCAACCTCTCCAATCATCAGAGTCATAACATGCCCAAATGCTTTCTTAGTATCAATAACAATTGATTTTTTGTGAGGTGGAGACAAGGCCCAAATCATTAATGACTCTTCATCTGGATTATATTTAGACCCTGCATATACTTTTGTCACCCCCTTAGGGCTAAGCTTATGTGTGGCATTGTTATTCTTCAAAAAACTATCAAAAACTAATGCAGAAGTGAGATCCAACCCCAGAAAGATCATAACACCAACATCTTCTAACATGTTCCTTCCTTTCTCAGGGGTCATACCCACCATCTCTCTTTCCACACTCAATTTCAGGTCATTTACTAACTGATCCTCATTACTTGGTGTGATATTGTCAACTGTTTCTCTTATTGCTTTTCCTTTCTATTCATACAAGAAAACCCTAAACTCTAGAGAATTTATAAATTCACTATCTACCACAAATGGTTTGTATTTCATTTGTCTTGTGTTTGTGTCTAGGCTTTATTTAGTACCCAATTCTCTAGTAGGGAATTTGAGGTCCTAGGTCCTCAATCTAGAAATCTTATTGGGTGGGCTTTGTGGCATATCATCTCTAGATGCCTCCTCTCTAGAAGATAGCAATTTTCCTTGGTTATATTCTTCAACCACTCTTTCTGCTTATTCTGCTTCTAAGTTCCTGATCATATCATCAAACTGATAGGGTACATGATTATACCCTCCAAACTTTATCTTTTGTTTAGTAGAATTAATGTATCCTTTCAGGTCAAAGTTCTTTCTTGGTGGTCCTTTTTTCATGTTTTATTGCAATAACTTGTCAATGATCAGATCATATCCTTCCTTTTCCAACATAGTAAAATCACCAAAGCATAGTGTACTAGGCATAAAATCTTTCTTTCCAAAAGAGCTCAAGTTCATAACACTAGAAAAGTCCATTTTCTTGAAAATTTCTAAATAGGAATCCTGCTCGGAACTATTTTGGGCAGAATAAATGGGGTATCCTCAAATCCATACACTCTAATCATAGTAGCATCCTCCAAACAATACCAATCCCCCCAGTTGTGATTAATTGGCCCATTAAAATCCTTAGGTCCAAGAAACCTCTTTATTTCTTCAGACAAAGAATAGGCACACAAATGATTGTATAATTTATACATTGGTTTTACAAACTATTCCTTAAAATGCACAAAACAAGAATTAGCAAACTTGCTATCCCAATAGCAGTCCATAACTGAATGGGAAATAACTTTCCTTCCTTGTCGAACTGCAAAACCTTCAATTCCTTAGGCCACATCCCTAACTCTTGTCCAAAATATAACACTATGTACATTAATAGTGAATAAAACTTAAGATGTAAAATAGGGGCTCCATTTTTTATTTCCATCAATCCTAAATCAAGAACTTTGAAAATATATGAGGCATAGTCAAAAGGCCTAGAGCTGTGACATTGAATATTTGCTAAAATCACCATGGGAACAATTGACATGTATTCAAGGACTTCCATTCCCAACACCTGACCTATAGAAAAATAGGTGTATCTCATATAGGTCTCAAATAAGTCAACATGGAATGGGGGTCCATCACTATCTTCTAGCAGAACTAGTTTGCCACCCTGTTTAGTTCTATGTAATGGTAGCCTCCAACCCTTATAAATTGTGTCCATCCTCCATAATTCCTTCTTTAATTCTTCACATACAATTTTTTCATCACATACAATTTTTTCATTACATACCCCTTCCAATTTGGAAACCTCACCTATTGCATCTTCTAATACATGCACAAATGGTTTCTTGAATGGGTCATAGATGGCTTTAAGCTTTAATTTATAATATGTAGCTAGAAGCTTCACCAATTCTACATTAATGAACACATTAGGGCAATCAATCTTCCCCAAGTTAAGATTTCATGGATTACATACTGGTTTGAAATGATTCCTTCAATGATAATGAAAACTAAATAGATCATAACCTCTTATTGGGGTCCAAATATCATCTATGTGCTTACATTTATCATCCAATTTATCTACTTCTTCCCTAAGATGTGCAGAACGTCTAGATTTGGGTCCAGAGCCAAGTAATTTATGAATAAGATCTTGATTTTATTTTCTCTCAGTGCCTTTTGGCTCAACTTCAAACTCAATTTTCAATTTTTTTCCTTTAGGATGACTACTTTCTCCATGTTTCCTACCCTTTAATTTTTTTGAGCTAGTAGCTTCCATTTTAGCTTCCCAAAATTGCAAAGTTTAGAGTACAAAGAACTTACTATATTTTGCTTGAAATCTTTGAGTTGAAGAAATACCTTGACCCTTCATTTTTCCCCTTTGCTTCCTCCGTTACCAATTTCGCAACAACATCTTCGATCAATTCCCTTCAATTCATGAAATTACTTAAGCTTCGTGGCACCATTAACGTCTTAGCTTAAGCACAAGTGTAGCAGATTTTTTGAATTTCTAACTGTCACATCATGTGAACATAGTTGCAAGACATTTCAAACCTTGGGAAATCCTTTATTTTGGGCTTAACCAACATTCACTGATCCTCCTATTGATCAAAAAGACATCTCATCCTTTTCACTGATACAAAATTCATCCATTCAATTTATATAGATATCACCCAGAGTCATCCTGACAATTATTTTGATTCATTTGTATCTTCATCGGAAAGAGATTATGTATTGCTAGAATATTTTGCAGTTTCCCTGACGTTATGTGTCTCCCCAATGATTGTTACTTTGATCTTAAGTATGTCTCCAAACTTTCTGCTAATGTAATCTTATCAACGTGACATAATAGGTTGGGTAGACATTCAAAACTTATCCCGATAGCGTTTGTCTTGGCAATAGTATGCTTCTTTGTTTTGTCAGAAAAACATGATGAGTGCTTCGTAGATGATATTTCATCAGTGAGACAAATGGGTTTGGATTGTCTTAGGGATCTTACACCGATGGCTTCAGTCTAGCCGATATAACTCCTTGTGCCTTGATCGGTGAGACATAACAGGGTTCTTACTGATAGAACTTCATCGGTGAGACATATATGCTCACTATGGCCTTCTCACTTCACCTCGATGACCATCTTGATTTGTTTGTCTTCATCGGAAAGACATCGTGTATTGCTAAGACATTCAGTAGTTTTCCTGATGTTATAAGTCTCTCTAAATCACTTCCTTTTATTTTAAGTGCATCGTGTATCGGCATGACATAGTGGGTCGAGAGGACATTTTGAACTCATTATGATAGTGTTTTTCTTGGCGATAGTTTCTTTGTTTTGTCAACAAGACAAGATGAGTTTTTCGTCGATGATATTTCATCGGCGAGAAAAATGAACTCGGGTTGACTCAAGGATCTTACTTCGATGGCGTTGGTCTGGCTGATACAACTCCTTGTGATTTGATCAATGAGACAAGATAGGTTTCATGCCGATGGAACTTCATCAATGAGACCTATATGCTTAGTATGACCTTTTCATTTCACCCTAATGGAACTTGTCTTGCTGACGAATCTCTTTATCGATGAGACCATGGACTGTGTTATCCGGATGTGTATATTCTTATGTAATCTGATCGGTGTGACATTTCTATTCTTTCACCGATATGCTAAAAATGAGAATATAATGATTTATAAATCGAATAGACCTGCACAAATTCTTGCCAATATGGGTTATTTGAATACTAGATTTTGGAGGTTTTTCATGATATCAAATGGTCAGGAATGATGTGATCATATGTGACTATGATGGATTATACTCAAGATAAGGTTTTCTTTAGCGAATCAACAAGTGCAAAATCACTGTAAAATTTTCAAAATTTTATAGTTCCAATAGATGCATAAAAGTTTCTGCCCCAAGGTTTCATGGGCATATCACAAGTTTAAAGGCTGGTTTCTTTGTAAAATAAGCCTAATTAGCCTAATCAACACAACCTAGAAAGGGTTATTTTTGGTGATTTGGTCCAAAGGACTTGTACTTTCCCTTGAAGTATATTTAATAGCTTCAAAATGGGTGTCTAAAACCATTAAGGGTTTCTCTAGTGTTTTGGGAAAGTTTTGAGTTATTGGGCAAAAACTAGGTTTGCACTGTTATAAGGATTCAAGGAGTCAAAGTGTGAAATATGACTTATGTTGTTTTCCAGACTTTGAGAGTTGTTTGGATTGTTTAAATTGGTCATTCTAAACTTGTTGGAAGCCTCTTAAAGGTTGGTTGTAAAATTTATGATTAAATATATCTCTTAAAATCCTTTTTGAACCAATTTGAAAATAATTCTATATTATAGAATACTTTTTTAAAATTTTAAGATGAAAATAGCAAGGAAAAATCAAACAAATATCTTTATGAAAGAAGTATATTGGCATGAAATTAAATATGATTTGTATTCCAATGTAAAAAATACAAAGAATGGAAACAATTCTTCCAACACATAAACTATTATGTAGTAGTCAATTAAAATGAAAAAGCTTACTCTATATTAGTTAGGATACACAACTAAGAAAATGATCTAAATAGTATAATAATTTGACCATTAACATATAACAATTTCTATAGAGTTGTAGATCTCTTTCATTTCAAAAACACAAAACAATATTAGGTAGATAATCAAACATCTTTCATTTCTACATTGACTTATTTATCCTAGAGGAACTAAGTATATAGTATACAAATAAAACCAACAAACCCACAACTACCCCTATTTTGAAGGAGTTTAGTTTTCTCCCCTTCCCCATCTCCCTAATATTGTCTAATTATTTTAAAGAGACCAAGATTCATAAAACAACTTTATTCAATGCACTAAATAGCTTGGTTATTGAAACTTGACAAAAGCAACAAAATAATTACTACATTTGGCATTTCATGTGGAATGAAGAGTGGTGACAATAATCTACTTATAGTTTAATAAAACACTATTTTTATAAGAAGGCTTGACAGAAATATATATACTTATAGTTTAATAAAACACTATTATAGTTTTACCCAACATATACTCATTGTATGCTTCAGACATTTCTTAGTTAATAGATGAGGAGATGAAGATAGACAGAGAAAGACAAGATAGAGACATGGGAAGAGAAAGAGAGATGGAGACATATGTATTATATGGAAGAGAGGTGGAGATAGAGAGCTGGATGGATAGGGGATAGGAGGTAGAGATGGTGAGAGATAGAGAGGAGGGGAGAAAGGGATATAGATAGGTAGAGTGAGGAGAGATAGAGAAGAGGGGGAGAGAGGGAGAGATAGGTTGAAGAAGAAGAGAGAGAAGATAGGGAGATAGATAAGTAGAAATGGGAGAGAAAGAAGAGGGGGAGAAGGAGAGTGATATGTATAAATGGAGAGAGAAGAAGATAGGGGAGATAGGGAGAGACATAGAAATGGGGTGATATAGAGAGATAGAGGGGGATGGTGAAAGAGATAGAGAGATCGAGATAGAGGTAGAGAAAGATATGGATAGAAAGAGATAGAGAGGAGTGAGAGGGAGATAAAAAGAGAAATAGAGATAGAGATATAGAGTATGAGAGATGGAGTGAATGAGAGAGAAAGGGGGAGAGGGAGAGATAGCTCAATAGATAGAGGGGGAAGAGGGAGTGACATAGATAGTGGGAGATATAGAGAAATCAAGAGCGATAGGTAGAGATATATCAATCACCCTCCCTATATCAATATCTATTCATCCTTATCTCTTTATCTCTCTACCTTTCTCTATCTCTTTGTCTCCCTTTCTATTTGTATGTTTCTCATTATCTCCCTCTCTCTCTATATTTTCTTCCCTATATTTATCTTTGTCTCCTTAAGTGTGCAATGGGTACATTGAAGAGGTCATAAAGGAGAATTATCATATCTTTAATAAAATGGCATGGTACCTTGAGCATAACTCCCCAAGGACACATGCCATCCTTGGGTTGTTGACATAAAACAACCAATCAAAATTTAGTTTCTCTTTTCCCTCTCTATTTTCCTTTGTATCTCTTATATTTATCTCTCTCATGCTCTCTCTCTCCCTCTCCATATCTATCTAAGTTCATCTCTTTCTCTCATTCTCTATCTTTTTAGTTTATATCTCTCTTTGTATTAGCTAATAGGCTACATATATTGTGAGATTTGAGCTTGAAACAAATCTCATGCCTGGAAATAATTCCTATCTCTCTCAACCAATTGGCTATCACCTTTAACCCTAGTTTCCACTACTCTACGATGGGGAAAACCCAATCAACTATGGCATCTCTTTGGTGCTTATGTGCTCTGTCATTGTCATCCATTGCATCTTTTCCAATCCTGAAACCTTCTCAAGATAAATCTAATTTGGACAAGACCAATAATTCACTTACCTATGTGAATCAAGTATGTTCAATTATAAATGATGCAATCAAAGATTTCACCCCAAAAGAAGTTTCCAGGCTGAAGAAACTGGTAACTTATTGGCAGAAGCAGGCAGGTAAAAGGGAAAATGAAGAGGAGCTGGAAGATATTACTAAGGAGCATGGTACTAGAGATAAGAATTATGGACGTCCGTAGACATATCATAAACTTTTAAGAGAGATTTATTTGGTCCTCCTCGAGAAAGGTCATCTCAGTTCTGCAATGTGGTAAATATGAATAGGTCTATTGCAATGAGATTACACCATTCTAAGCATCTTTGCAGAGAAAGGGGCAGGGCATTGGTCTCTGTTGCATTCTTTCTATCTAAATGTGTGTCAAGAAATTAATGATCTTCTCTACAGGAACTAGAATCAAGATTTTGTATAATCTATTTTTTTTATGTGTGCTCATAGTTGTTTGATTCTATTAATATTAAAACAAGCAAAGAAACAAAATAGAAAAAATGAAAATTTAAAGAACAAGACACGAGACACAAATTTTATAGTATTCCAGAAATTGCCTACATGCACTCTCAAAGTGGGGGAATCTCTTTTATTAATTATGAATTCAAATTACATATTCAACCAACAACTATATTTATAAAATAGTCTCCACTCCAATAATTGGAAAAATCCATCAAAAATTACAACTTCTAATTTTGTGAATACATGCAAAAATAAGTCAGTTGCAAAAGGCATCCTTTTCAAATATGTGAGAAATTTTCTAATTTGGACTTCAACGAACTCAACAATCTCCCACTTGAAGACCAAATAGTTGCTCAGAGATATCCCCAACTGTAAGCATTTACATCAGCCCCAACGAAGATTTTAGCTTCATCAAATTCTATTCAAGAACGCTTCAGATGAGTCTCCTCCAAAGCACTTCAGATTTAATAACCTCCATGGATTTTAAATTTTCCATTTCATACCCCACAGCCAGAATCAAATCTGTACCTCCACCATGGCCCCAATCCAAAATATTTTTTGTACACCACCAGTACAAATCCTTCTCTACATACCAATCATCACTAGAAAATTCTTCAAATTCAACTTTATCAAATTAATCGACTGCTGCAATAAATTTTTCATCAAAGCAAACATCAAAAATATGATTTTACCTCATCTTCTGTTGCAGCCTTTGTCTCACTTGAGATTAACTCATCCCACTTTTTTTCAACTACTACCATCCGCAATAATAAATCATCCCCTTCACTTTCTTCTATGTCCTTCAACATACACTCTTTTGTTGCGGCTGCATTATACTCAAATTCATCTTCATAACAACATTTATCAAAATTAAATTTTGCCTCCACTGTTGCAACTTCTTCTCTAACTGCAATCAATGCATTACACTCTTCCTCTATACCATCCACCTGGGACTCGAATAATGGATTATCATAAAACCATTTTTGCCTCGACCTCAAATAATGGATTATCATAAACCATTTCTGTCTTTCAATTTTTGGCCTCTTCCTCGAGTTCATCTTCACTCGTTTGGTGCCAAACTGCATCCTCCTCTCCTTGGGAGGCATCCTCCTCATCTCAGAAGGAAAACTCCATAGTCTCTTGAGCTGAATCTTTCTCATTTTTCTAGCCATCCCACCAATGTACATGGAATTTCGTTTTAGCTTTCACTTGCAAAGTGTTTTCTAGAGAAAATCTAAACTATGAAGAAATTCTTCAATGATAGAATCAGCTTAATCATTTAATTCATCCAAAAACATCTGATGAATGGCTCCATCTTCATCTCGCACTTCATCTTGTCTCTTTACAATATAAAAGCATCTACCTCCAAGATCTAACACCCAATCATCTTCTATCTCTGCTCAGTACTTCTCCATGGCTCTGGAAATTCTTCACCGATTTCCTGCACTGAACTTTAGACTCTAGTGTCCAACACCCACATATTTTTCTATTCAAAGAGGTTGTGGCCTTCATAGAGGGAACCAAACTTAACCTCATTATTAGTTCTAGATAAAGGTTGTTTGGAATAGCCAAAATAAGGACTCTGACCTTGTTTCCAGTATTTTTGAGCACTAATTTTTTTTTTAACTTTTCCCCTATTATGAAGATTCATATTAGCTAAACCTCAAGCTAGGATACATCGATGTGTATACTAGTGAGCCTCCGGTCATTTCCCCCATTTTGATTTGGCTATCCCTATTTCTTTGTCCTCTTTTGCTTCTTGAGCATAGTCAAGCCCCATAAATTTGGAGTGTTTCACAAATCTATTGTGGTAGTCTACATTTCACAAGTGTTAGAAAGTCTAGTATGTCTTCATGAGAAAGGTGTTATCTATCCATAAAGATATCGAGGGTGTAGACATCTAGATACAAAAATAGGGTTTGGTCAAGCTTGTTGACTGTGGAGGTGCCACTAAAAGTACTCTTAGTTTAGCAGTCACTAGAGATGATGAAATAAAGATTTGAAACACTACTACTACCTTAAGAAATGGCAAGAATCTTTTCCTATTCATGAACAATCTTAGGCTATCATATGAACAAATTGCATGTCTGTGGAACACTCTGAGAAAATCTTTCCACATGCATCGACATTGTTACCAGTTATGCGGTTTGAAGGACAACATCATGCTGGGCTTCGGTTCCTGCTATTAGTATGGTACTGCTTGGGATCCTGCTGTCAGTATGCTACTGCTTGGATATGTACCTCAAAATCAAATTTGTTTTTGGCTCTAAAGGTAGCAAAACAGAGCATCCCCATAATGTATAGAGGTATCAAACGTAGAGACCATAATTTGTAAGCAATTGTTGTAAATCTGGACACTGGCACCACATCATATCCTGTGATAACCAATCTTCAAAACCCTTGCAGATGAAACATTTAGACTCTACATAAAACTAATCAATCTCTTTTCTACCCAATTCATATTGTTTGTTCACATTTATACTTCACATTTCCTTGTCCTTCTCGATCATATCAAACAGCTAGTTATTATTTGGGATACCACAATTTGCAAATATATATAATTATTAATAGTATTGTCCATGTAAAACTTTTGAATCCGGCAGTCTCCACTAATAAATATGGTATTGAATTCAAATGAATCCTATTCATGCAACAAATCTGTGCAATACCATGTAATTGTTTAATTTTATAAAATATTTTTCTTTGTTGGCCGATTGGCGATAAATCTTGTTTGTATTGTAAGTAAGATTCCTTTTGAAATCCTTTCTGCAACTGCGATGTTTTTCTAGCACCAAAACTAAGTGCATTGTTCTCATTTTCAAGAACACTAGTACAAGAATCTCTTCCAATTCTTTGAGGCATGGAGAAGGCAATTCTAGTAATTGTTGGAATATTAACCCTAATTGCTGCCGTCCCCGCCAACCACTGCCCGCTATATCGCAATCAACAAAATAGCCATCACGATATCGCGGGAGTCTACCATAGCTTTTTGTTTTATCTCAACCACCTGTCGTCACCTCCAGCCAATGCCCGCATTATCGCAATCAATAAAATATTCATCGCGATACCGCAGGAGACTTCCGTAAAAGTTTGTTTTATTCTAACCGCCAGCCGTTTACTTTTGTTTACCGGGCCGTCAACTAACTGCTGCCTGCAATATCGCAATAAAGATTTTAACCATCGCGATACGGCGGGGAACTATGGAAAAATCCGCCACTGTCAGGAAATATCCAGATACGAAAGGATTAATATTTAAGTTTTTATATTATGTAAAGGACATTGTATTAAATGCATTTTAACGGGGGAAAAGTTAGTTAGGTGATTTTGAATTTAAATGTTATTTCGTTCCCTCTCATCCGTGAAAATATTTCACGTGAATTTTTACCTACAACATATATTTTGTATTTGTAATTTACTTTTGATTGAATAAGAATGAGAAGTGAATGAGAATGTGAGAAAACAAAAAATTACGAGCAGCAGCTCTGTGTGTTGAAAATAATATTTTTATGTTTTAATTTTTACTGTGTGTGAATTACTCTGCCTCTGGCCTTCACGTGGTATCAGAGCTAGTTTGATTATCAGAGTCAATTTTATCAAAGCAGATTATCTGGGTAAATTTCAAAAATGGCAGCAAGCACAAGCTTGACAAACCCACAAATTCCACAGTTTAATGGGAAGAATTATGAGTATTGGTCAATTACAATGAAAGCACTATTTAGCTCATAGGATATATGGGATTTAATAGAGAATGGATTTGCAGAGCTAGCAGATGCAGTAGCATACAATGCTTTAACACAAGCAGAGAAAGACTTATTGAAGGACATAAAGAAGAAAGATTCAAAGGCTTTGTTTTATCTATTTCAAGCTGTACATGAGAGCATTTTTCCAAGGATTTCAGCAGCAACAAAGTCCAAACAAGCATGGGACATACTTCAAACAGCCTATCAAGGCATGGAAAAAGTTAAAACAGCAAAGCTACAAATGCTGAGAAGAGATTTTGAAACAATATGTATGAAGGACAATGAATCTGTAGATTCATTCTACACCCAAGTCATTGGGGTGGTTAATCAAATTAGGTCTCATGGAGAGAATCTAGAAGATACCAGAGTTGTTGAAAAGATTTTAAGGAGTTTGTCCACAAAATTTCTACCGGTTGTAGTTGCTATAGAGGAGACAAAGGATCTCTCACAGTTCTCAGTTGATGAGCTGTATGCATCTCTAATTTCTCATGAACACAAGCTGAAAAGGTCAGCAGATACATCTCTGGAGCATGCTTTCAAAACTCAGGCTTCAGTCAGTCAAGGAAGAGGTAGAGGTAGATCAAGAGGAAGAGGAAGAAACTCTTACAGAGGTGAAAGATACAGTTTATCAAGCTCAAATGGAAGAGGCAGCAATCAAGGCTCAAGCCAAAACTCAACACAGAATTAGTCACAAAATCAAAGGTATGATAAATCTCAAGTCCAATGTCACTACTGTAAAAAATATGGGCATTATATGAATGAATGTAGAAAGAAGCAGTATGATAATAATAGACAAAATGCAAATTTTTCAAGAGAAGGTCAAAATCAGAATTCAGATAAGAGCACAATGTTTTTAGCTTGTAATGTTGCTCAAGCAAATGAAAAAGATGTATGGTTTTTAGATTCAGGCTGTAGCAATCATATGATAGTGAATCTAGAAATGTTTTCAAGTTTAGATGAGAATGTAAAGTCTGATGTTACATTGGGTAATTACAACAAAGTGTCGTACCAAAGGAAAAGGAGATGTCAATATTCTAACTAAACAGGGGGAGAAAAAATATATTTCAGATGTGTATTTTGTGCCTGGTCTGAAACATAACTTAATGAGTGTAGGGCAACTGGTTCAAAAAGGGTATAGAGTAACCTTTAAGAATGGTTTGTGCACAATTTTAGACAAATACCCAAGCAACCAGCTTATTGCAAAAGTCAGAATGACAAACAACAGAATGTTTCCCTTAAAGATAAGGCCAGATTTGAATATAAATTATGCTCAAGCACAACACTTAATGAATTCACAAGTGGGTAGAAAAGAAACTACAGCAGTAGTGCAGACAATTTTTCAAGCTGAGATAAAAGATGAAAATTGGTTATGGCATATGAGATTTGGGCATCTCAACTTTTGAGGTTTAAATTTACTTCATAGGAAAGGCATGGTCAAGGGACTACCTTTAATAGAAAAACCAGAAAGGGTATGTGAAGGGTGCATTTTAGGAAAACAACATAGAGAATCATTTCCAACAGGAAAGTCAACTAGAGCAAAAGCCCCTTTAGAAATTATACATTTAGATTTGTGTGGACCAATGCAAACACCTTCAATAGGCGGTAGTTTTTATTTTCTGATTCATTGATGATTATTCAAGAAAACATGGGTTTATTTTCTGCTATATGCAAAATGAAGTGTTTGATCCGTCATTGAAGAATTTGGTTGAAAACAAAGTGAAGAGTATCAAAGTGTTGAGAACAGATAGAGGTGGTGAATAAGAGCCAAGAGAATTTTTTAATTTTGTAAAGATCATGGAATTCACAAGCAATTCACAACTAGATACACACCTCAGCAAAATGGAGTAGCTGAAAGGAAAAACAGAACAATCATGGAAATGGCTAGAAGCATGTTGAAAGCCAAACATTTGTCAAATGAATATTGGGAAGAAGCAATATCTTGTGCAGCCTATATAATGAATAGGTTTCCAAAAAAAAGTGTCATGAATATAGTACCTGAAGAAGCATGGACAGGAAGAAAACACAGTGTTACTCACATGAGAGTATTTGGATGTGTAGCATATGCACATGTGCCTGATGAATTGAGAAGGAAGCTAGATAACAAAGGAGAAAAATGTATATTTGTTGGATATAGTGAAGAATCCAAAGCTTATAAGCTCTATAATCCAACAACAAAGAAAGTTATAATTAGCAGAGATGTACAATTTGTAGAAGATGAAGCATGGGATGGAAGCATAGAGAAGACAGTCAATATTTCAGCTAGTATACCTCAAGAGGAGAATGAGGTTTCAACATCAAGAAATGTTCCAGCTATTGTGACTCCTACAACTCCCATTCAAGCTCGGCAAAGTGGTCCACAAGTGACACCAGCATCGACTATAAGAACAACCTCAATCATTCAAGGAAGCAGTCCAACAAGAGGACAACAAACACCATCTACAGCAGGACCATCAGGTCCACATTCCACAAGCTCAAGTGATATGTCAAATCTTACATTGGCAAGTCTAAGAAGACAGAAAATCAGAAGCATAAGAGATATATATGAGCAAAATGAAGGTGAGAATAATTCAGATCAGATTTCTCTTTGTGCATTTTATTCTCAATAGAAGATCCAATTCATTTTTAAGATGCAATCAAAGATGATAAATGGGTAAGTGCTATGGATGAAGAAATTGAAGCAATTGAAAAGAATCAGACATGGGAACTAGTCAGTCTTCCAAAAGACAAAGAGGTTATTGGAGTGAAATGGGTTTATAAAACCAAATTGAATGAAAAAGATGAAGTTCAGAAGCTTAAAGCAAGATTGGTTGTAAAGGGCTATTCACAACAGCCTGGAATTGATTACAATGAGACATTTGCACCTGTAGCACGATTAGATACTATAAGGATGATTTTAGCATTAGCAGCTCAGAATAAGTGGTCTGTATTTCAAATGGATGTAAAGTCAGCTTTTTTAAATGGTTATTTAGAAGAAGAAGTTTATGTGGATCAGCCACCTGGATATGAAATTCTTGGTCAAGAAGACAAAGTTTACAAATTGAAAAAGACATTGTATGGATTGAAACAAGCCCCAAGAGCTTGGTACAACAGAATAGACAGTTATCTTTTGTTGAATGGATTTAATAGATGTAGCAGTGAGCCCACACTGTATACAAAAATGAATGAAGAAGGTGAAATACTGATAGTATGCTTATATGTTGATGATTTAATCTTCACTGGAAATTTGTCAATTGATCTGTTCAAGGAAGACATGAAGAAAGAATTTGAAATGACAGACTTAGGTCTGATGAAGTATTTTTTGGGCATTGAAGTGAATCAAAATGAAAATGGTATTTTTATTTCACAGTCAAAATATGCAAATGACATTTTGAAGAGGTTTAATATGATGAAGTGCAAACCAGTACCAACACCTACAGTGACAGGTCTGAAACTAAGCAAGGATGATAGAGGGTCTAATGTTAATCCAACTTTGTTTAAGAGGCTTGTTGGAAGTCTCATGTATCTCACAGCCACAAGGCCAGACATTATGTATGGAGTAAGTTTGATTTCAAGGTTTATGGAAACACCAAAAGACACCCATTGGAAAGGGAAGAGAATTTTAAGGTATGTAAGTGGAACAAGAAATTTGGCATTAAGTATTTCAAGTTCGCATGAGTTCAACTCATAGGATAATAATGATGCTGGGACTATGTTTGGCATTGATGATGTAGTGCACGCTCCGTTATGTATTTAATTTGACCTGAGTTGTCTCATGGTCTTCAAAGAAGTGCCCAATAGTTTGTCTTTCATCAGCTGAAGCAGAATATGTGGCAGCCACAAGTGCAGCATGTCAGGCAATCTGGATGAGAAGAATTTTGAAAGAATTGCAAAATGAACAAATGGAGGCAACACAAATTTACTGTGATAACAATTCAGCCATAGCTCTCTCGAAAAATCCAGTCTTTCATAAGAGAAGCAAGCATATTGATACCAGATATCATTTCATCAGAGAATTAATTAATAATGGTGATATATTTTTAGAATTTTGCAGATTAGAAGAACAAAGTGCAGATATTTTTACAAAGCCGCTGGGAAGAGATAATTTTATTTTTCAAAGAAACAGATTGGGCATGGTGGACAGCGCAGTTATGCTTAAGGGGGAGTGTTGGAATATTAACCCTAACTGCTGCAGTCCCCGCCAACCACTGCTCGCTATATCGCAATCAACAAAATAGCCATCGCGATATCGCGGGAGTCTACCGCAGCTTTTTGTTTTATCTCAACCACCTGCTGTCACCTCCAGCCAATGCCCGCATTATTGCAATCAATAAAATATTCATCGCGATACCGCAGGAGACTTCCGTAAAAGTTTGTTTTATTCTAACCGCCAACTGTTTACTTTTGTTTACCGGGCTGTCAACTAACCGCTGCCCGCAATATCGCAATAAAGATTTTAACCATCGTGATACCGCGGGGAACTATGGAAAAAGCCGCCACCATCAAGAAATATCCAGATACGAAAGGATTAATATTTAAGTTTTTATATTATGTAAAGGACATTGTATTAAATGCATTTTGAAGGGGGAAAAGTTAGTTAGGTGATTTTGAATTTAAATGTTATTTCGTTCCCTCTCATCTGTGAAAATATTTCACATGACTTTTTACCTACAGCATATATTTTGTATTTGTAATTTACTTTTGATTGAATAAGAATGAGAAGTGAATGAGAATGTGAGAAAACAGAAAATTAGGAGCAGCAGCTCTGTGTGTTGAAAATAATATTTTTATGTTTTAATTTTTACTGTGTGTGAATTACTCTGCCTCTAGCCTTCAGTAATGTTGGAACCAATAGGCACTTTTTGGCTTCAATGTAAAGGTGTTCATCAAACTAACCATCCAACAATAACTTTCCGTTCAAATCAAAATCGATTATACATTCTATGCACTCATAGTGCTCAGTTTTTTAATTTAGAGCTCTCTCAACCAATTAGCTATCGCCTTCAACCCTAATTTCCATTACTCTACGATGGGGAAAACCCAATCAACTATGGCATCTCTTTGGTGCTTATTTGCTTTGCCATTGTCATCCATTGCATCTTTGTCAATCCTAGAACCTTCTCCAGCAAAATCTAATTTGGATGAGACCAATAATTCACTTACCTATGTGACTCAAGTATGTTCAATTATAAATGATGCTAGCGAAGATGTCACCCCAAAAGAAGTTTACAGGCTGAAGAACTTGGTAACTTATTGGAAGAAGCAGACAGGTAAAAGGGAAAATGAAGAGGAGCTAGAATATATTATTGAGGAGCGTGGTACTAGGGATAAGAATGACAGACCTCCATAGACATATTATAAGCTCTTAGAGAGATTTCTTTAGTCCTTCTTGAGAAAGGTCATCTCAGTTCTGCCATCTAGTGAATATGAATTGGTCTATTACAATGATTTTATACCATTCTATGCATTGTGGCAGAGAAAGGGGCAGGGCATTGGTCTTTGTTGCATTCTTTCTATCTAAATGTGTGTCAAGAAATTATTGATCTTCTCTACAGGAAGTACAATCAAGATTTTGTACAATTTGCTGACTTTTCGTGTGCTCACAGTTGGTTGATTCAGTAGTAATTGGTTGTAGAAGTATCCTATAAGAATAATCTTTAAGTGTAGGAGGAGGACAATAAGAAAATCTCTATTTTGTTTGAAATTGAATGTCATTACATTGTGACATGAAGCATGGAATTGCATGAGTGCCTACATATTCATAATTTTTAGACACAAAATTTGATGTTTACAGGGTCGATGTACAACTTATGATTTCAGTTTGCTGAATTATACATTATAATACCAACTATATCATTTCAGTCTGTTGAATTATACACTATAATAGCAACTATTTGTGGAGGCAACGATTTCCAATAATATCAAACAATTGGGTGGTAACACTTGCTTATCCCAACAAAGATCGAGTTATCATAGGCAAGAAGGTTTGCATATGGAGCATGAAGCTGATGGCAAAGGAAGTTGATAATGATAAGCAGGTCACAGATAATGATAATGATAAGCATGTTGAGTTGGGCTAAACATGGTCAGCACATAGTTTCAAGTTTTGATGATAGGGTAATTCTCATCCACAAAAAGAAAGTTGGACAAGATTTGGGAGTGGAGAACCTCCAGATGTTGAGAACTGGAAAGTTGCACGATGACGTTGGGAGGCCAAACTGCAGATGTGGTGGATCTCAACTAGTCTCCAAATGATTCAATGCTAGCCAGCTATAGCTTGGATGATACAGTTCATATATGGAATGTGAGTGATACAACCTCTATTGTTCTATTAAAGGGTCACACAAGCCTTGTCAAAGGAGTTGCATGGGATCCAATTGGTTCTTTTCTTGCAAACCAGTTGGATGATAAAAGTGTCATTATCTAGCGCACAAGTAACTTGTAAAGATCACAAATATCCTCCAAAAGACGCCAAACAAAAATATTCTACTTCTGTTAATCAACCAAATGATAATGGAACAAAGATATCTAATGAAAATGCATTCATTTCTCTGCAAATTAGTGCAAATCGCATGAACAACCTTGAAAGACAGGAAATGGAAATTCAGTGTGACTAGCTAGGAGATAAAATTAAAAATAGATTTCCATTTAAATTTATGGAAGCCTCTGATCAAAAGATCTAAACTAGCACAAAACAAGTTGATGAACTGGACTTGAGTAGTTTACATGAGAGACGGACCGATAAGATTGATATTGATAAACCAGGAGTAGAATCTGAAACCAAGGGTGGAATTTAATCTAAAAATAATAAGCAGTTCTCTTTTGTAGACATTAATTATTTGAATGCAAAAACCAATTATAGAATCTTTGATCCCATCTTGTGTCTTCGATTCTTCCACATTTGAGGGGTGGGGAACAAAAGGAATGATGGCTAAATTGCAAGGACACTTTCAGTCAAACTAGGTATCTTTCCATTAGCTCTGTCATCAAATTGTTCATTACCCTGCTAATGCAACGTCGCCTACTTCCATATTGGGGTGGTTCTTTGGGACCCAATGCTGACACTCTCTTGCAGTGGGCTTCCTAATGCATTGTTTGTCCAAATGATTTGACTCTAAAATAAAGAACAAAAAAAATTGGCCTCGATCCTGTTGACACCTCACTCACCAAGGGAAGTGGACAAAGTAATTTTCCTTGGGATCTCATCACTACTGAATTTGACACCATTTTCTAATGTACGCTCATCACCATTCGACAAATCTTCATCGAAAAGCTAAATGATGAAAAACATTTTCCTCACTATTTTTTCATCACAAGTCCAACGACGAGTTAAATGTCAAAATAACAGCGCAGATTTGTCAGTTGTCGGCATCACAAAATGACTCGTATTTTTGTTAGAATATCGAC
>VDFB02134548.1:0-11119 GCA_007258455.2 Sequoia sempervirens | reverse complement strand
TAGAAAGGTGTGAAACTAGGTTTGAGACCCAAAAACCTAGGTGGGACTCATTCACCCAAGGTGGCAAATGAGTCCTAGATCACTAAATCTAGGCCATTCAACCTGAAACACATGAATTGTGATTAGGTATTGATTTGTGTCAGGATTATCCTCAAAAAGATGCATTAAATGAGGCTTGTGGATGCAAAACAAGGCCAATTAAAGCATAAAGAAGGCCCAATAATTAATGACAACCCTAGAAAAGTGTGAAAGTGTGTTACAACACTTTAGATAAGGCATGATTAAAGTTAAAAATAGATTTATTAGGTGTAGTTAATTAATAAAACCTTAGAAAAGTGTGAAAGTGTGTTACAACACTTCACAACACTTTAGCAAGGTAACATTTATCTTAATTAGTTCACAAGGGCCCAAGACCTAATGTGAATGTTTCAGACACATTACAACACTAAATTAAGGAATCATTAGGCTTAATTCTACAAGGAGGGCCCAAACAAGTGTGAAAATGTCTTCGACAACATTTTTTGACATTACATTTAGCCCCCACTTTAGTGAGAGGATGAACTTGCTTCAAACTCACACTAAAGTAGAAAAATTCACTTCAAGAGGGGTCCAAATGTATCAATGTTGGTAAGATGAGATGACAATGATCGAGAGGGGTGATCAAGCCCCTAGGATCAAGATCCCATGGAAAACCAAAATAGGTGCAAAAGAACATACATGAAAATGATATAAAGAGCATCATAAAGGCACAATCATGCATGCCAAAATTGAAAAGAAAAGTAAAAAAAAATAAAGGATCAGATCAAGCTTTGACTGTTTGTCCACCATGATGTGGATCAGATCTAGGCTATTTGTTTGAAAAATGCAAGCTCACTCTGAGGCAACAAAACTTCAAGTTGTCCACTGAGTGAGGATCCAAAAGAGATGAGACACATACACACACGACTGGTATAAAATTAGACTCACACACAAGTGGCAAAGGGAAAGTCATGCGTCGGTCGGGCTTCCCGTCAAAAACCATACCAAAGTTATACCTCTTGATAACTTTAATAAGGCACCACACAAAATGACCTTCGAGCTTCATGAGACAAGCAAAAATTCATATGCTTAGAGCTCATGAACAATAAACTTCAAGCTTCATGAGGCAAGCAAAACTCTGTATGCTTGGGACTCATGAAAAAACAAGATGGCTCTATAGGAATGCATGGTGTATTATGCAAGGTGGCCATATAACAGAAAAAGCAAATTCAACAATAAGGAACATTCAAAGGAGTCTTGCTTAGTTCATGTGAGGTATTTAACTTAGGGAAAATTGTGCCTAATGTCTCCAAGAGAGGACCAGTCAAAGAATATAAGATTCATAACTTAGGGGATGCAGTGTGTTGCATCAAGCCACTAAGAGGAATGTAATATGCTAAGAGAGATCATGCTCTTGAAATACATCACACCCAATGTCATCCACAAAGCGAAAAACACATCGTATAAAGTAAGAAGACTGCACCATGAACCATGAGAAAGAAAAATGCAAAAGAATAATGCCAATGTATGCCCCCACTTTAAAGAAATTGCTAAATGCCATACTATGAGAAATTACTTTAAAGTAGCAAATCATAAATGCTAACAATAAAGGACATGGGAGATAACTTGAAAAGCCCTATGCTAAGTCATATGTTTCCAAGTAAATCCATGCCATGTAAAAGGAAAGAGAGGGGTTTCCCCAAAAATGAAAATCCACACACATAAGGGATCTATGGATTTGGGGTCAGTATGTTCTTACTACAATATTTTTAGAGAGCTCAAAACTGTTATCATTCCCCAAATACACATAGAACTGGAAGGACACAAATAGATTGAAAACAAAGAAAAACCATTCAAGTCAACATGGAAGATACACGAATTTCTCGACGCCTTGCATCATTCCCAAAAGGAAAGCACAAGACAAATGAAAAAGGTAAAAGGAAAAAGATTTTGGGTCAACACGAAAGAGACATGAATGTCTCGATGCCTCGTGTCATCCCCAAAAGGAAAACACAAAACAAATGAAAAGATAAAAGGAAAAAAGTAAAAATTTACGATATATAGAAGAATGAAGATACAAATAAAGGGATGTCACAAAGAAAGAGAGATACATCAAATAGGGGGATCACATCACACACATGCAATCACACAAACAAAAATGAAAAAGAAATTATGTAAAAGAATAGTAAGGCACATGTAAATCAACCTATGAGCAGGTCGTTCGCATCCCAATCATGTTCATTGTATACTAAAGGCAGACAACTAGCCAAAGGGACAATAGCAAGTGACTAACTAGGGTCATCACCAGGTTCAACACTCTTCTTAGGAGAATTGTTGTTTAAGCTCATAGAAGAGGAAAATATTGTACTCAATTCATTATGTGCCTCTTTGTAAATTTTAACAACTTCCTCATCATCATCTAAGTTAATCACAATAGGAGGTCGAATGATAATGTCTAAGGAAGAGTTCAACTCTTGTTGCATTATAAGATATTTTTGTTTCCATGAAGGGGGAGGCTCATCATGCAATGCTTCAGTCAAGTTTAGATTTTTATTTTCTTTATTTATTTCTTCATGCAGCCTGCAAGCAAGGGCATGATGTCTACACCTATGCTCTCTAGCACCTTTGTTTCTTTTAGTTATGTTTTCAAGTTGCATTTGTGTAGGAGCGGGTTGGTCAACCATAGGTTTCTTTTCTTCCCTAAGGGGAGGAACAGAAGGAACCACAGGAGGTTGGTCAAGCAATTCTCTTTGAATTTGTAAACTTGTTTTATTCTAGGGGGCGTGATGAGATTGTTTTCGTTGTCTCTTGGTATTTTGTAGGAAATAGGTGAAGGTTTTGTGTTAGGTTGGTCTTGGTTGTTTGGAGTTTCTTTAGGCTCAATCATGGTTTTGTATAGGATGGTAGGTTATGTCAGAGACATGTTTTAGAGGGATAATTCTACTATTTTCTTTGCCTTGAACTTTTGATAGGATAGGAAAAAGAAGTCTTCTCATGGTTTTATAGGTTCTATAGGCTTGAGCCAAAAGAAATCTAAGGAAAATTTTCCTTTGGCAGACAACGAGTTAAAGCCACTATTATGGACAGTGAAAATTTCATTGTCAAAGGGAAAATTTAAGCATTTATGCACAATCGAAGGGACTACATTCATGGAGAGAAGCCATGAATAGCCTAGCTTCACACGAAATTGGTCTGATTGTGGGATGATGTTAGATATCTAATGTTTTTGGTCCTATTTGCAATGGTGAGGTGATCAATCCTATCAAAGGGCAAGTGAAACCATTATACATCTTGATCCATGCTTTCAGTTTATCGTATATATCTTGATATAGTTCATGCAGAAGTAAGAATTCCTCGATGATCACATTCTCTCCATAGACAGGATCTATTGGTATCCCATTAGTGTGCTTGTCATAGATTTGACCAGCTATGTAAAGAGGACCATCAGGTGCATGTTTAAGTATATGTTTAGAGGTGGAAGCAATGTCAAGAGGATTTTTAGTTCGACCCTTATGATGTTGAGTTTAAACCAATGCAACCAAACCATTGAAAGGATTTTGTTCTTGTTGATTAGTATCCATAAGACTTTGTTGAATTATATCTATGTTCTCATCATCCATGTCAACATTCATCAAATTAGTCTTTGTAGTTTTGCTAGCTTTGACAAATGAAATATTGTGTTTAGGCATAGGGTTGGTAAAAATTAGCAAGTTTTGATTAGGAGGGGCAACAGACTTATTTCCTTGATCATTAACACCTCCAATGGAAAGACAAACAAAATCAATGAGGTCTTGTATAAAGGAGGGAAATTTCATCATGGTAAGCTTGTCTTGTATCTTACTTTACAATTTTTCTATAAACATCTTTTGAAGGTGAGGATCGGGAACCTTGACATCGATTTGAGAACAAAGCGATTGATAGCATGAGATAAAGTTAGTTATCTTTTCATCTTCTTTTTTCTCGCATCTCATCAAATCATCCAAGGTCATCTTAGGGGTCATATGCACTTGGAAATGGTTAAAAAATGCCTCAACAAGTTCATTGAATGAACAAATTGAGTTGTTCGGTAAATAAGAGAACCATTCCAAGGCAGTATCTTTCAAGAACCTAGGAAAAAGCTTAGCCAAGATTTTATCATCAAGGACGAAGTCACTACATAAGGTAGTATAAGCATTAACATGGTTAGAAGGGTCTCCCTTTCCTCCGTATTTCTCAAATCTAGGCACCTCTACACATTGTGGCATCGGTGTTCGTAATATCTCCAAGGACAATGGACTACTTTTCACATAATATGTAGGTGGGCCATTTTGATTTTGGTTGATAGTAGAAATTTGTTTTTGAAGGGATGAAATGGTTTGGAAGAGTTGGTTTATGAGAGGGTCATTGCTTGTATTATGAGATGGAGGTGAAAAAGGTGGAGGGGTGTATGTGTTCGAGGGACAAGTAAATGGAATGCGTATAGGTGGTAAAGTGGTAGGAGATATGATGTGCGATGCCACAAAGGTACTAGGGATGCTAGCGGAAATACCCAAGGAAGGAATCACATTACTAGTTGGTTGCATTGTTGTTGTGACTCGAGGGTTGGTATAGGTAGGGATAGATGCAATTGTTGTGGGAGGAGGAATTTGAATTCCTCCTTGACTTGTGACATTGCTAGTAGGTAAAGGACAACTAGTGGTTGAAGTGAGGTGTTTTCCAAAGATTTGAACTATGTTTTGCATAAGGTCAAGTCCATTTTCACTTTTAAGCATGCAATGAATGTTGTGTATAGTAGGTATGGTGGTAGTTGAAATGTTGTCATTTTGCACTTGATGTTGTAAGTTTGCTAGGTCTTCATGAATTTGAATTATGTTTTCTTGTGGAACATTAGCATCCATTATTTCAACATGTGTCACACTACTTGAAGGCAAGGAATGGTTGAGGGTATGGTCCATATCTAGTGTACTAGTGTCAATACTAGGAGTGAAAGAGCTAGACAACCCAAGATCCACGATGATTGTGCTATCATGGGATGACATGAGTCTCGAACTTCGTCTCACTACAATATTAGCAATAGGACACCAAATACTCATACAAGGGCCACTAAATGCAAAATGAATGCAATTGCAATATTAGCTAAGAATAATGAAATGACTATAATAGAAATTCTGTAAACTGAAACAAAAAGCTATAAACAAAAAACATAAACTAAAAAATAGAGCTTTGAATTCTAAAAAATGTAGTGCAAAATGTGCACTAGGATTGATTCACCCAAAGTGGTGAATGAGTCCCAGTAGGGATTTTTTTCAAAATGTTTAGAAAATTTTAATTGATTTTTATGCTTTTTATGTTGTATGATCTGAAAAATAAGTGCAAATACC
The DNA here is from genome assembly GCA_007258455.2 of Sequoia sempervirens. Taxonomy (NCBI): domain Eukaryota; kingdom Viridiplantae; phylum Streptophyta; class Pinopsida; order Cupressales; family Cupressaceae; genus Sequoia; species Sequoia sempervirens. The sequence continues at coordinate 5,741 of VDFB02134548.1, read as the reverse complement.
AATTTTATTTGATTTTCAATGAAATGATACAAAAATGCAAGCTATATGAACTTTCACTAAAAAAATTAGAAACCCTAGAATGCCAATTAACTAATGCAAACCCTAATGCAATGTTAATGCAAGACAAATCTAGGATGATGATGCACTCCAAATTAGAATTATGATGTTTTAAATTCAGGTTCATCAAAATTAAAGGTGCAAAATTGTGTGGTTTTCTTATAGGGTTTAGGACCTAGAATGACAATCTTCATTCTTTCATTCAAGAACAAACCTTAGAGATCTCAATGCAAAGGAAAAGGAGATCTTGCAATAGGATTTTCCTAGGGGTTGAATGTAAACTAATGAGGGGTTCACCACCAAGTTAATACTTGGGAAGACAGATGAAATGCAAGATGCAATGCTTAAACCTAGTTTGATGCAAAAATTCACTAAACGACCTAAAAATGCAAATGAAACAAAACAGAAAGCTACAGGATGGAATGTTTGCACCTATAAATTTGAAGATGAATGAATGAGGCTCTGAAATACTAGAAATTCTATCTTTAATGCTGAGTGGGACTCATTCGCTAAGCTGGGCAAATCAATCCAAAATTTGGGTTTCTATGTGGGAATAGGAATCTGAAAAATGGGTATCCGAATATGCAAAGATATAATTTTTTACCAAAACTGGGACTCATTCACCAAAAGTGGTGAATCTGTCCAGTTAGGGTTTTCTAGAACTTCAAGATCCAATCTTCTCTTCTTAGTCTACTCAATCTACTTCTTTAGATTTCCAGATTTGAATCTCTGTAAATCAACCTTTAGGTGTTCTCCAATGTTCTCCAATGCTTGATGACAACTTTGGGAACTTAGAAAACTTTCTCCAACCTTGCTCTTCAATGTTTCTTCAATCTAAACCTATTGAACACACACTAAAGAGAGGGAAAAATGTTTTTTTGTTAATGGATAGGGGTTTTCCCCATTTTGGTAATCAAACCTTGAAATAGAATAAAAATAGGAATGGAGAATGATGAATGGGAGGTGTAATATTACCGCTCTAACTCACTCAAACCCTAGCAATAAGTGGTTGCAAACATGTATGAGATGGCTCCAATGGATGTAGATCTTGACTCTTGCTTGAAGGTGATAAATCTTGAACAAAGTTCTAGCTTAAATCATAAAACCTTACATCACAATTGTTAGCTAAAAAAAAAAACATGAAGCATGAAATATTTGACACGATGATTGATGCTTGAATAATGCTCTAGAATGCTTGATAATATTCCCTTGAATGCTCTTTGGGAATGCTTCTTGAATCCTCTTGTGAACTCAAACTTTCTATTATGAATGCTCACAAAAAAGTCTTAGGTGATCTCTGAATGCTTAGGATGAAAAATGAATGAAAGAACTCTTTGTATTAATTATACAAGAATTCCTAAAAATTACAAATATCATTCAAAAGCTGACATCGATCTATGAGGATGAAATCTCACCAAAAATTTGAATTAATTTTGATTTGGGTTGATAGATGGACTCCCCATTCCGCCTAAAGTGGTAATACGATTAGGCATAATTTATGGGACCATTTTCAAAAATGCTTAGGAAAGGTGAAACCAGCCCGAGACCTGTATCCTAGGTGGGACTCCATTTGTCCGTTGTGAAAATGAGTCCTCAGATCACTGCAATCTAGCCCATTGAACTTGAAACACCCTAATTATGATTGGCATTGATTTGTGTTGGGATTATCCTCAAAAGATGCATTAAATGAGGCTTGTGGATGAAAAAATAGGCCAATTAAAGCATAAAGAAGGCCCAATTATTAATGAAAAACTATAGAAAAGAGTGTTACAACACTTTTTCAACATTTTAGATATGAAATGATTAAAGTTAAAATAGATTTTATTATGTAGTTAATTATCAAAACCTTATAAAAGTGAAAGTGCGTTACAATACTCACAAACACCTTAAATAGTACCATTTTATCTTCTCATTAGTTCATTGGCTGGGTCCTAGGACTCTTAATGTGAATGTGTCAAACACATTACAACACTCAAAGCAAGGCATTATTTAGCCCAATTCCTACAAGGAGGGACTAAACAAGCGTGAAAATGTCCTCGACGAGCATTTTTCAACACTACAACAAAGAATACAAACCATTGATTCAACTCCTTCAAACTTCAATTACAACCTATAATATTTAATTTCGGTAAATTGTATCCATCTTCAATAATGAATTCCATGATCCACATGGTTGCTTCACAAAGGATATGAAAATCATGGTAAAACTCTATCCTGAATTGGATTCCACCGCAGTGACTAATAATTCTCGCCGTGGTCGTTCATTTACTTGTCAAAGCAAGGAACGTAAACTTTAAATGGAGCAGCACTATATGTGCACTAAGAACCGGTTTCAGTCACAACCTATTGAAAAAAAATAAATACTTGGAAAGAAATTCTACCTACGCTACAGGAAGGTAATGCAAAGTTTTCTAACTCAATCATAATCTAACCAAAGCAGAAATCGTAATAGCTACAATTGAGAGACAAACTATAAACTGACCTTATGTTGCAAGAACAAACACAGGGATGGATTCCTGATGCTGTAGGAATACTATAAGATTGAGCTTGTGTTGAAACTTCTAAAATGAAATCTTAACTTTGAATTAACAAAGATAAACAACTATTTTCCTATAGATACTTACTATGGCCCCTTAGCAAGCATCAACCATCTCTATTAATGTAAGATTGTGCCTCAACTCCATCAATCCTTTATTCATAACGCGGAAATCATTTACATTGATTGTTCTCATTTTAAAACTAACAAAAAATCTAATTCATATTATAACTCTAACTCTTACATTATCTTCTTCTCTATCTATCTCCTTCTTGTTCGCCCACGTAGGAGGAACACTTATTTTAAATCGGGAGAACAACTAACTAACTAACTCTAATAGAGAAAGATGTGGATATAAAATGTATCCCGAAATCGAGGAATAGACTTCATAAATGAGTTTATCCATTCAACCCGATCTAGAGAGAATCTAGCACTCCACTCTTTCTAGATTAAATGTCATTTAAAATCCTTCCCAACAGTTTCGGTCAAAGAGTCTTTGCCAGAGCTTCCTCAAAGTCATGCAGGAAATGGACTTTACTACAAGGCTGAGATTGGCTACGCTTGACTTGATCATACTTTCTTCAACAACCTGTGAAACACAAGGTAATGTGATGTGAAAGAAAAGGCGTATGGCACATACATAATATCCATTCATTAATCACATATTTAAATCTATTTCATCATTCAAAAACTACATGCGTTATACCAGTCGTTTGGGGAGTCAAATAGGGTAATAAATATAGACATGTCAACATGATAGGTTGTAGGAACATGAAAGTGTATTGCTACAGGATATCCCCTAATAAAAGGTTTCAAAAGAGTTAAACAACCATGAACAACAAAAAAGTAAAGGCATTAAAAAGTACACCATGATATCCAACAATTATGAGCATATTTTGGGCTCATCAATCCATTTTTGCAGTCATAACACCTTCAAACCTACCATAAACCTGCAACAACAATTTCCATAACCCTCATAGGAAAAGAACTACGCCTGCAACAATAACCTTCAAAATCTAGCCAAGAATGACTACCAAAACATAGTCCAAATTGCATGTTATCTTCAAAAACAATCTCCAAAAAAATTTGCAACAAATATCATGACCAAATTGGGAAGAATTTTTGAAAAATGCATTCCAAAAACCTTTAATAATATAAAGAATTCTTTCTTAAACCCACTCCCACCAAAATTGCCAAAATGGGAGTCCTTTCCTAGATTTTAGGGCAGTTTCCAATGTAACTCTTGTCAACTCACCTTGGGAACCCACCTTTTCATGCATTATTTTAGAAATTTAATTCCATTTTCCAATTCATATTCCCTCCAAGACCCACACCCAATAATATTTATTGCCAATTTTGAATATTGAAAAATTTCCAAAAATTTCCCCCTAATTTATCTCCACACCATTATCTTGCCACAAAATGACAAAGGCATTTATTTAATAAATATTTTAATTTAAACTTGCAAATTACCCTATCATATAAATCACATACCCAACCTTAGGAAAATAAATTAAATATCATTTTTGGCTGATGCAAGGTTACTATTCAACCATGGATGCTCCTGCATCAATCATCAAGGATCTATATTTACTTGACATATTTTTGACCTTTTTCCATCATTATCTCCCAGTCTTCCACATCATTATAAAAAAAAAAGTCAAATTTATTGCCCACATCCAAGTCAATCATCATCTTCAAAATCTTGTCTAAGTCCAAACATCTAGGTTAACCACATCAATCATCCAAAAAACCCATCAAACAAAATTCAACATACTAGGTTCACCTTTGTATGTCACTGACAAGGTCTCAATCCAAGGAAATAATGAAGTCCAACTCAAATGATATTTTACCTTGGGGAATGCTTCTTGTAAAGGACTATTAGCCCTATTTTTAAACTTGATTTTTATTTTTATATTTTGTTTCAAAATCCTTGTGCTAAGAACCTCCTAGTCAACAATATCTCCAATCATTCATAAATGTTGAGCCTCTTTCAATTTTGAAGCAAAATTGTTAGTTGTCTCAATTAAAACCCTTAGGAGCAGTGATTTTGTATGTCGATTCTCATGAAAAAAATTATTTATCTTGAAATATATGCAAGATGGTGCAAAATCCTTTTATGAGGATGTTTTTGGTAGTATTTCACACAATGGGGCAACTTTTTAGCTCAAAACACCTCTTGTTGGTGATATATTAAAAGTTCAATTTTTTGAAATGTGGTTTAAAAAAAAAAAATAAAGAATTTTATAGAGGCTGGTGTAATATCCCTTAATTAAAATATTAGTTTCAAATATGAAAATCTCCTTTTTAATCAAACTTAAATAAGAAGAAATTAGGTATACCAATATGAACACCAAAATTACACCAAACTAAAATCAAATATTGAGCAACTAAAGTAGAATGATTTATTTAAAATATTACCATGGAATTACATCATTTTTGCTGTCATATTCACCAGATAATAGCAATGAACAACTATGTAGCATAAAAATTTTTCACCCTTGACAATTTCACACTATGTTTTGCTCCCTCTTAAGTCATTAGACTTAAGTGAACCTCTAATTTTCTAAATTATGCATTCTATGACCCATTTTTAATAATTATTGACAAATTGAAAGTGAAAAACAAATGCATTCATCTAATACTTTGCCCTCGATACCTTAATTTCCAAAAAATAGGGCTGGGACACATACGCCCTATGGCACATATGTCCCATTATGGTGAATGAGTCCCTTTCGGGTGTAAAAGTCCCCCTATTTTGTTTGGCTCCAAATTCAAATATGTAAGTGTCAAAACTTTATTATTTGTAATTCAAATGTCCAAAGTTGGCTATCAGGATTTAATTTGTGTAAATTAGAGAAATTGCATATAAATAACTAGTTATTGCATCATTTGAAACCTAACAAGAAAGATCTAGTGACAAGTGAATGAATCTAGCATCATCAAGCATTATCAAGCAAGTCAAGAGTATCATTTCAATGATTATTGCAGCAATTCAAGATCCTAAAATCATGTCAAATCATATGTGAGTTCATGTATGTTCATGTCATCATTGTTTATGAAGGCTAACCCTTTTGTAGGTTTGCAAGCAATCTAAGCAATTCAAGTAAGAAATATCCAAACCTTGAGGAGATGCACATGACTTCAG
>VDFB02134547.1:0-24360 GCA_007258455.2 Sequoia sempervirens | reverse complement strand
TAGTAGCAAGATTAGGGTTAGAGTTAGGGTTAGGATTATGATTATGATTAGAGAGAATTAGAATTTGGGTTGGGTTTATCATCCCAATTAGGGTTAGGGTTAGAATTACACATAAAATTAGGTTGAAGTAAAGTTGGGGTTAACATTTGTATTGAAATTAGGGTTAGGGTAAGTGATATTTTTTGAATTAGCATTAGGGTTAGGTTTAGTGTTATGGTTGAGGGTCACGATTAGGGTTAAGGATAGAGAAAAAAATTAGGGCTAAGGTTGGGATTAATTTTATTATTGGGAATAGGTTTAGGGTTAGGTTTAAAGATAGAATTGGTATTAGGGTTGGAGTTAGTATTAGGAAACTTGAATTAGGTTTAGGTTTACAAGTATGTTTAGGATTAGGGTTAGGGTTAACATATATTAAAAGGGTTAGGTTTATAAATATGTTTGGGATTAGCGATAGGGTTAGGGTTAGGGGTAGGCTTATGATTATGTTTAAGATGAGCAGTAGGGTTAGGGTTGGGGTTAGAGTTAGGATTACACATAAAATTAGGATCAAGGGTATGGTTAAGGTTAGGGTTAGGGTAATAGATAGAATTACGATTAAGGTTGGGGTTAATGTTACTATTGGGATTAAGGTTAGTGTTACAGTTAGGGTTAGGGTTATGGTTACAAGAAAGGTCATGTATTGAGTTATAATTAGAATTATTCTTACCTTTAGAAGTAAGGTTAGGATTAGAGATAGATTTAGAATTATAGTTGGGGTTAGAAATAGTGTTACTATTAGAATAATTATAATCCATATTGAATTATAACCCTAACTTAATTGAATCATAGCCCTAACCCTAATTAAACCCTAGCCATAATCCTATTTGTATCACAAACTTAACCCTAATATGAAGCTTTATTGTAAAATCAATAGCCCTAACCTAATTTAACCTTAGCCCTAAATTTAACGCTTACCATAATCAAATTATAACTTGATTTGGACCCTAACCTTAATCTTAATCATTACCCTAATTAAACCTTAACCTTAATTAAACCCTAACTCTAATTGAACTTGAACCCTAAACTTAACCTTATACAAACCCTAATTGAACCCTAATCCTAACCTAACCTTAATTATAACCCTAATTAAATTTTAACCCTTAATTGAACCTTAACCCTAACCATGACCCTAAGATTTATTCTAGAACCCTAACCCTCGCCTTATTTGAGCCATAATTGAACCCTAACCCTAATCAAAATTATATTTCTACCACTAATCCTAATAAAAATGGCAATCCTTATTCTAACTATAAGCCTAATTGAACCTTAATTCTAACCCTAACCTTAACCCTAAATTTAATTGAACCTTAACTTTAAGCCTAACTAAAATTGAATGATAACCCTAACCATAACCTTCATTGTAACCCTAACTATAAGTGAGCCTTAACCCTAACCTAAACCTAATTAAAACTTAACCCTAACCTAAACCTTTAAATTAAAACTTAACCCTAACCTTAACCTTGACCTTAATTGAACCCTTATTGAACATTACCCTAATTGATCCCTAACCCAAATTGAATACTCATTGAACCCTAAACATAAGTGAATAGTAACCTTAATTAAACTCTAACTATAACCTTAATTAAATCCTAACCATAATTAAAATCTAACCCTAAATGTAATTTAACCCTAATCCTAACACTAAACCTAATTTAAGCCTAATTCTATTTGAACCCTAACCCTCAAATTCAAACCTCCAATTTGAACTAATTCTAAATTAAATGCTAACCCCTGGAACTTTAACTCTATCGAACCCCAATCCAAACCCTAATTTAAATCTTAATTGAAGTAATTGTGGAACCCTGCTTTACTCAAACCATAAGTCTAAAATTTGGGGCCAATTTAACCCAACTTTAATCAAACTCAATTTGATTTATCCTTGTCCTAATTGCACTCATAATCCTTGAATTTGTAAACTCTTCAAGTTGAGTCTTTAACCCCAAACCCTTAACACTAACTCCTCAAATTCTAATTCGGAACCCACCCCCAATCTTAACCCTATTTGAACCCTAACCATAACCCTAATTTAATCTTAATCCTAATTGAATCTTGATTGAACCCTTACCCTAATTGTGTCATAACCCTAAATCTAATTGAACTCTAGCCCTAAATTTGAATGAGTGTCTCGCAATTGAAGTAGGTTCAAACGGTTTTCGGTCTGTACTTTTTATCAAACTTTCTTGGCTTTCTTTTCTTAGTGTTATTTTTATGGTGGTTGTTTATACCTTCAAATCAACTGAGAAGCTAATTTGATAGAGTCAACTTGGTTCTGTGATGGTACTTTCTCAATAGACAATCTAATTGTTATACACCCAAAAAATACTCTTTTAAATTAAAACATGCAAGATGCATATCTATTCTAATGATTTTATACTCAAAAAGATGTTTTGAAATGCATGTACAACTTATGTGAAAGTTATAGCTTTTTGGACACAACCTAAAAAATCTACATCGAATATAATGATTAGCTAAAATAAACTTATTTACCACTACATTAAAAAATATAATGGTATATAATTAACATCATCTTATATATATATATATATATATATTTGTATATAATTTCATCTTGCAAATTAACTCCACATTATCAAATAGAGTAATCGAGAAAGATGCATATATAATTTAGATTAGCAATTTGTTTTTATTGTAATTAAAGCATGTTTTGAGAGCCATTTACTTTAAACTTACTCCATTCTTCCCTATTTTTTCTTTCCCTGTATCTTTGATTTAAACTATTATTTTAATTTTTACCATACAGTATAGAAGAATGGCATTTGGTCAAAGAGGAGCTACAACCAATTAAATATATAAATCTTCTTACCTTTTTAAGAAGTGTTTTGATAAACTTTGAAAGAAAGACAATTTATTTTTATTTGCTACCAATACATGATTTAAAGGTGATCACACCATATTGACGTTAGTAGCTTCCATACAATGTCATACAATGCTTCGTTGGGGTTAAGTCTATTGAATCCTTACCTAGCATGATATATAGTCTAGTCTTCTATGCTTAATTTTCCTCACGTTGCAGACACTCTACCCATGAATGATGAAATGGAATGGTTGAAGCACACAATTAATAGGTTCACTATTATATTGTTGGAGATGCAACAGGGTAAACCCACAAAAGTGGTTTTATAATCTCATGGATAAATAAAAGCCGCAAAATGACCTCAGCCAAAATGGTTTAAATCAGTGAACCAAGGCTTTTGAATTAAACCCTGCCCACTGAACCATCGAATGCGTTCCAAACCGTATCTCAAAAAACAATAAAACATGAAAGGGTCTGCACCAACCCCTGGTTCACTTGAGTTCCCTCTTTTTCCTTCAATCTTTTTCATCCTCCGCACCAAAAAGTCCAAAAATTTTGTACTCTAAGCTGGGTTGAGGACTAAAAATGGAGGAGAGAGACTTCATGACCTAACCTAATATGTTCTAAATGAGCTATCCAACAAACACAATTTTAATATGTTTTGGTTTTGTTATGTATTTGCCTTTTTAGCCTTATTGTACAGGTTTTTCAATCGGTACCCAAGTTCTTTATTCTCCACAAGTGAAAGTAATAGTATTTATCAATTTTTTTTGAAAAATATGAGCACACCGTGATATTGGAGTCCTTGATCCAACAAAAAGTTGAATTCCATACATACTAAAAAATGTTGCTATGGTGTCCCAACTTATGTTTGAATTGTAATTGGTTTGACTTCTAAACTTGGTTAAGGAAAAAATATTCAATAAAACACTATCTAACCAATTGGAAGCACTAGATATCGTAGTTACAAATCTAAATTCGAAAGAATTAGAATTTTATCCTTCATAGAAAAAAAATTTATGTGTTATACGGTAAGCATCACTCCTTAAAAATGTTGTTTACTAAAAAAAACTATTTTTAGAAGTAGATGGAGAAACAAGTGCAATCTGATTCCAAAATTTTAAAAAATAAATAAATTAGAATATACAGACAAAATGTGACAAATCACTAGTTTGCATCATCTTCAAATTCTTCACGGTTTAGTCACTATAGGTACCCAAAAGTGAAGATTTAGTTAGAAAAAATTATTTCAGTGTTCAGTTTGGCCAAAAATTGTAAACTAGTATTGTGGGATCGCCCAACGACACATTCTAGTTTATACTATCTCTATTAAGAGTGATATAAGCCAAAAAAAATAATTACATAAAACTGCAACATATCTTCTAGATTCTTGTAACAATTCATTTTATATAGACATAATTTTTAAGCAATCTATATAAGGAAATTAAAATATGCTAACCTAAAAAAATATATATTCCAAACAATAGACTAAATTGCCACTATTTTTTTAAGCTTATTCAAACATTCATGCACACTTTTTAAATAAGATAGATCATGACCAAAGTTTCATGGTTACATGGGTAACAGTTTTTATGCCACTACAAATTTGGAATTAAATTAGAACATTCATCTAAATGAATCACCACATGACCAAAGTGTCTTGGTTACATAGCTAACAAGTTTGTGCCACTATGGTGCAGACCATTTCCTTTATTACCCTTGGGAGACTTGGGAAGTAGGCGACACTTCACCAAACTTCATCCCCAGGCATTAAAAAAATCAAAGATGGTGTTCAGGTGCTTTCTGAGCTGCCTAATATTCTTCAAGCCTTTGTGTGTCATTATGAGCAAGTCTTCACTGTGCAGGAGCTCACACCTGTGTGATAGCAAGCCCTTCAGGATTGTCTTGTTGTTGTACCAAATAAACTTTCTTTAGCTCATAATTTTTTTTGTGATCAATTGTTATCATTTGATGATCTCAAAGAGGTTGTCTATTCCATGGCTGATGACAAAGCCCCGAGAATTGATGGTTTCCCTTGTGAATTCTACAAGGCCATGTGGGACTGTATTGGGCACAATCTGCATCAAGTTTACTTAGAAGTTTTTCATTCTAATTCTCTAGGTAACTTAATTAATAAAGGTAACATAAAATTCATACCTAAGCTTGGTGATCCAGAAGATATTTGCAACTGGAGACCTATCACGTTTCTTAATGTCTCCTACAAAATTATGACCAAGGCTTTGGCTCTTAAAATCCGCCATCTTCTACCTCAGATTGTGCGCCCGGAACAAACTGGGTTTATTGAATCCGGATTTATTTTGGATAATATTATTGTTGTTTGGGAAGGCATGGAATGGGCCAGACGTTCAAACTAGAAATTCATGTTCATTAAAATTGACTTTGCCAAGGACTATGACGACATTGAATGGTCGTTTATTCTTGCTATGCTGCAAGCTTTGGGTTTTGGGCCCAACTTCATTCAATCTGTTTGAATGCTCTTTGTGGATGCCTTAGCTTGTATCACCATCAATGGCCATCAATCCTTTTCCTTTGGACTCTTTCATTCCATTCGGCAAGGGTGCCCGCTGGCCCCCTATTTGTATGTGCTTGCAGTTGAGAGCTTTGGCTACCTCTTGGCCAATGCAGTTTCCCAATAGTGGGTCAAGGGCATTTATCTGCCCAACTCTCAGGCTTAGCTTGTTAATGGCCATTTTGCTGATGACTCATTCCTCACTCTTTTGGAGGAAGAAGATTCCATTGCGGTGGTTCTTGAGTGCCTTAATATCTTCTGTCATGCTTCCGTTTCTTCTATCCCGTGGCATAAAACTTTGTGTTACCGACAATCTATCTTGCCTTCTCTATCTTGGTTGCAACAATATGGATGGAAGTGGATTGGGCCAGGAATTTTTTTTTAGTTTCTAGGCATTCCCTTTGCCTTTCAGGTGTCCCCGACTGAGCTTTGGCAAGCTGTGCTCTCCAGGGTTGAGCAAAAGCTTGCTTATTGGATTACTAAGCCCCTCTCATTGGCAGGGAAATTTCAAGTGTGTTCCAAAGTTCTGGCGGCCACCCATGTTTATTACTCTTCTCGTTGGGCCCCTTCCAAAGTTGCCTATGACAAGCTTTAGAAATTGCTTAGAGACTTTCTTTGGGCCTCCTCTGAGTCTCACAGAGGGTTTCATCGTGTGGCTTGGGAATTCTGCTGCCTTCCTAGAGACTTGGGAGGTCTTGGGTTGTTGTCTACTCAACGACAAGGGACTACTTTGTATGTTAAATGGATTATTCGTGCCCTTACTAGGGATGAGGCCTGGAAAATTCTTCTCAAGCATAGTATTCAATCCGGCTTTCTTGTCCATAGACCTGCCTGGAAGGGGATTGACTTTCAAACCCTTTTGGTTATGTGGAAGAACCAACCCAGATTGTTGGGACATTTGTGGCCAAAAGTATTTGGTGAGCCTAGGAGGCTGTCAAACCCTGGCTCTGTTGGGTTGACTTTGGTTTTCGAGATGGACTTTCTCTCAACCAACATAATATTTTGGGGTCACCTCTTTTTACTTGTAATGGTCAGTCATTGGCTAAGTCGCCTTGGCTTAAGGTGGTCAAATTTCACAAGAAGGGTATCTAGACCCTCTAATAGATATTTCATAGACCCACCATGTGTATTATGTCGTGGGAAGTTTTTTGTGCCTAGTTCAGGCTTCATAACCAGGACCGTGCTACTTATGAGGGTTTGGTGAATGCTATTCCTGCTGAGATGCTTCATAAAGTTGGAATTCATGGGACCAAACCTTGGTGGAAAGACTGGAAGTGGTATCTAGACATCCCTTTCAGAAATTACAAGTCTCGGCTCGGTTACGTGTAGCTCTCACCACATTTTTCTATGATTCAGAGTTTGAACCAGAGGTGGCTTCTTCAATCTCCCGCTCATGTCTGGTGTAAAATATTTGCTGCCACTTGGTCTACAAGTGTTGAGCCAAAACTTGCCCTCTTTGTCTGGTGTATTCTTTTCCAAAGCTTTCCTATGGGTTCTCAGCTTGTTCACCTAGGGGTTTGAGACCCTCGTTGCCCTTTTTGTGGGCAAGTTGAGAATTTTAAGCATCTTTTATGGTTTTGTTCCAAAGTCCAACAACTTTGGACTTGGATTCATGACTTTTTTTGGCCCTTTAGGCCAGAGCCTTTCTCCTGGCATATGGTGTTGCTAGGAGATTCTCCCAGATTTCCTACAAAATTCACCCAGCTTTGGTACATTTTCAGGGTGGAAATTATCTTCAATATTTGGAAAGATAGAAATGCTTGCATTTTTTCACATACTCAAATAGATATTCATGTATCTTTATATGCTAAAGCTATGAGTTGGTCTAATGTGCTTTTACAGGTTCAGGTGCAAGCTAACAAAGTTGCACTTGAGGTTGCTCACCTTCAAGTTCTCCTAGTTCACTGGGGTAATGCCCCTTGTATTGTTGTTCGGGTCCCCACTTCGCCCACCTCTTCTAGTGGTCGGTTGCCCTCTAGGGGTCAGCAGTTGAGTGGCTTTGCGCATCCCTGTTCCTAGCCTCCACCTCGGCAAAATTCTTATACTCCTTGGTGAAACCGCTCTCCTCCGCCATGGGCTAGCCAAAGGTGGCCTTCTAGCGGTGCTTTGGGGAGCGGTGATGACAGTTCCAAGTGGCCCTCTAATGATCCTCCTACTTCTGGCTCTAGTTGGCCAACCACTAGTAAAAATTTTCCGCGTCTGGCATTTGCAATCTCGCCTCACTGCGAGGAAGAAGATAAAGAGAAAAAAGATGTTGATGACGGTTGGGGTCCTTCTCCTGATGTCACTCTAGACCCTGCTGATGTATGGGGGAAAATTTTGGATGACAGAGACCCTCCTAGCTTTGCTAGCACTGCTCTAGCCACTTAATGGCCTTTTTATTTACTTTGTAATTTTGGACTTTTGGGCTTCGCCCATGTGATCTGTTGGTTTTTCTGGGTGCTGCCCATTTGACTCTTGGAGTGTGCCTTTTTACCACCCATCCTTTTTTTATGAATATGTATCTTTATATTTTAATTAATATAGATAGCTTTCTATTCATCAAAAAATAGAAAATATTAAACATTAAAAATTTAGAACTTAAGTCGCTCTTGAATGATCATTTGAATATTTATGTAGTAAAGAAAAGAGAATCACTTAGAGCACAAGGCTATATATTTAATAAAAATTGAAAAACTTACTTGTAAATCAAGACACATATTTAAAGAATAATGTAGAAACATTTCTATTATTTGAGGCATAAAAGATTGGCACTTACTCATTCTCCCTGTCTTACATTGGATCTAAAACCATTTACCAAAGGCTTTACTTTGTCAGGCTCCACATAGCTCGCCACCATCTATATTTGTCTATTAACATTCACTAACTTACACCATTTTGTGGAAAGGAAAGAGATCTTAACTATGAGCTCACAATAATCACAGTCCATGTGAATTTTATTAGCTACAACTTTATTGATTTTGAGGAGGTGCAAAAATAACGACAACTATATATAAGCTGGCCTATTCCCTATTACCGTATCCGCTTCTCTCTCCCCTTCCAAATCTGCTACTGGCTATTCTCAGTCGAGCATCATTGAACAATTGCATATTTTGTTATAATTTTATCTCTTTGTACACCCATGCATGGGGTCCTCCACCCTTGCACTCGCTTCCCTCAACACCCTAAAACAACACATCAGAACCAGGAATTATAAATACATAACTAAAACAAATTAGCAAGAAAATATAAAGTCTACATAATTACTTGAAGTGTTTTGAGACATTACTGATTCTAAAAACTCTCTACTGTGAAAATTCTATTGTAGTTACTGATTATTAATCTCCTATCTAATACATAGATTATTTGACTCTGAAAAATTAATTCTCAGCAAATATCGAAAAATAACACAACTGCAACTTCACCAATAAAAACTCACAGGAATAGAGAAGAAAACATTCACAATAATGAACACAATATTTTTGGACAAATTGTCCATGGAAAAACCCCGAAGGGAAAACCACTACTGCATATGAGGAATTATATTAAACTTCAGCAAAATTAAGGAATACAAAACTGCTTGCCTCTTACTGGCAGAGCTCCGGCAATATCCTTCTCCGAAAATTCTTCCCTCAATTTCTCCTGCTGAAATTCCACAGCTGCTATCCCCAACGCTATCACTGCGCTCTTGCTAACACTCCAAGACTATTTGCTCTTACTGCAAATTTACTTGCTATCACTGCAAGTCTTTCTCAACTCTATACTTGTGTGTTCTCCAAATGCCCATTGATCCCCTTTTATACTTTTCTCATTGGAAAACCAATGGCCATAATTTATTCTCAATCAATGGCTAAGATTAAATAGACTCTAAAAACCCTAACTAACTAGATTCTAGAAGTCTCTAGGGGAATCAATTTATTTAATTACATAATTATCTAGACAACTCAGCCCTTTCTGGAAGTCTCTAGAAAATAATTAAATAATTAAATAACACTACTTGGGAATGGAGACACCTGTCCAAGCTACATAAATTAACACTCCCTCTTAGCTTGAAAAGAAGGTGTTCTCAGAGATGACACCCAACTTATTCTGAAGAAGATGAATTTTGCTCTCAATGCTCTTAGTCAAATGTTCAAGTACTCGGGCCGATTCAGAGGGTATATACTGAGTTTAACAATCCCGGCTGTACAATAATCTCTGATGAAATGATATCTGATATCTATATGCTTAGACCTATCATGAAACACCGGATTCTCAGACAACTTGATGCAACTCTGATTGTCGCAGTGTATCACCGTAGTCTCAACCCTCTGACCAAACAAGGCCACTAGCAACTTCCGAAGCCATATCGCCTCACACGTCGCCATGCTAGCTGCTATGTATTCTGCCTCTGCAGAACTCAAAGCCACAAACTTCTGCTTCTTGCTGTACCAAGAGACAACTCCTGATCCCAAGCTAAAGCAACACCTTGAAGTGTTTTTCCTGTCCGTTGTACTGCCTGCCCAATCTGCGTCAGTATAGCCTATCAACCTGATACTATCACCTCGAGTATATCTGATCCCATACTCGATTGTACCACGCAAATACCGCAACACATGCTTTGCTGCTGTCCAATGCACTCTCTTCGGCTCCACCATGAACTGACTAAGAGAGTTTACTGCAAAGGATATATCTGGCCTGGTGTTGACCAAATACATGAGAGACCCAATCAACTGCTTGTATAAGGTGGGGTCTACATCCTTCTCCCTGGATGTCTCTACCTTCTTCCAATTCGTGATCATAGGAGTAGACATGGCTCTGCAATCTTCCATCTCGAACCTCCTCAATATTTCGATGCAGTATTTCCCTTGTCCAAGGAAAATCTCTCCATCTGTCTGCCATACCTCCATGCCTAGAAAGTAGTGCATAAGCCCCAAATCCTTCATCTCGAACTCTACTGCAAGGTCCCTCTTGCACTCCTCTATGAGCCCTAGTGAACCTGTTAAAAACAAGTCGTCCACATAAAGAACAAGAATGAGAACCTCACCCCCAACCACCAAGTAGTAGAGGTTAGCATCTGCTTCACTCTTCACAAAGCCTATTCCCTGCAAGTATCTATCAATGCGCTCATACCACGCCCTGGGAGCCTGCTTGAGTCCGTACAAAGCTTTCTTCAATCTGCACACGTGGTTTGTACTGTTGTGTGCTACAAAGCTCTCTAGTTGTTCTATGTATACCTCCTCTTTCAATTCACCATTAAGAAACACCGTCTTGACATCCATCTGATGGATCTGCCATCCCATCTGTGCTGCAAGAGAGATCATGACTCATATAGAAGTATACCTGGCCACTGGAGCAAATGTCTCCTCATAGTCAATTCCCTCCTTCTGAGAGAACCCCTTGGCCACAAACCTTGCCTTGTATTTCTCGATGCTACCATCTGCACCGTGCTTGATCTTATAGATCCAGCGTGATCCAACTACTACCCTATCTGTTGGTCTAGGCACAACCTCCCACACATCATTCTGCACTATTGAGGTATACTCCTCAACCATTGCATCTTGCCACACTTTCTGCTGTGCGGCCTCCTGACAGCTAGAAGGCTCACTATCTACCAACTGACTAACTAATGCCATATAGTCATCATACCTGGCTGGTTGTCTCCGCTATCTACTACTCATCCTAGGAGCTCCCACAAACTCCTGAGTATCCCTTTGTGACTGTTGGTTCTTGCTACCAACTATAGAGGATGAAGTATTAACCTCTATATCACCCTGATGCATCTCTTGGATCTGCTGCATTTGCTGCTCCATACTCTGTGAATTCTCAGCACTTGAGCTTGTGCATGTACTAGTAACTGTACTCGAGCTTCATTGTCCTTGCTCTGGTTGAACGATCCTTGGAGCTTCCACTAACTGCTCACTCTGATCATCTGCTGGCAAATCTCTGGACCTCCTCAATGCCTTGTCCTCCATGAACTTGACATCACACCTAACTATAGTCCTCCTGGTCCTTGGAATAAATATCCAATATGCCTTTGAGGTTTCACTGTACCCCACAAAGTACCCTCTCTCTGTAGTTTGATCTAACTTGGAACGTGTCGCACCTGGAATGTGACAATATGCCAAACTCCCAAATATCCTGAAGTGGCTGACATCTGGCTTCTTCCCTGAGAACGCCTTCTCTGGTGTCAACTTGCCCAATACCTTATGTGGAACCATGTTTTGTATGTACACTGTTGTACTGCATGCCTCTATCCATAAGTAACATGGCATATCCTGGTCATACAGCATAGCCCTTGCCGCCTCTGATATAGACCGATTCTTCCTCTCAGCAACCCCATTCTGTTGTGGGTTGTAAGGAACAGTCCACTCTCTCTTGATTCCTTCCCTGGTACAGAACTCCTAGAACTCTTTCCCTTTGTACTCGCCTCCATTGTCTGACCAAAGAACCTTTATCTTCTTCCCTGTCGAATTCTCCACAAGAGCTTTGAACTCTTGGAAGCGACTGAAAACCTCATCCTTGGTCTTCAAGAGGTATATCCAGGTCTTCCTGGAGAAATCATCAATAAAAGTAACAAAGTACTCATATCCTCTGAGAGACTTCGTCGACATTCGTCCACATATGTCTGAATGTACTAGATCAAGAACACCCTTGGATCTAGTGTCACTCCTTGGAAAAGTTGCTTTCGCAAACTTCCCTAACACACATCCCTTACATATATCATCATGCTCTGTGCTCACCTCTAGAACACCTGTCACTGTCTCACGAAGCAATTTAAGTGCTCCATGATGTATATGGCCCATCCTCCTATGCCATAGCTCTCCTTGATCTCTAGAATTACTGCTGCTCATCAGTGCCTTATGAGTATCAAACTGCAACCTGTAAAGCCGACCGCTCCTAACTCCAATAGCTATGGGTGATTTCCAATCCTTGTGCTTGATTAACACACTTGCCCCTCTAAAGAGTACATTGTAACCTTTATTCTGAAGGACAGATATGGAAATCAAATTCATACCTAAGCCTGGCACATGCAACACATCATGAATGGGAATCCGCTTACCATTCTCCCTCTGAAATAGAACAGTCCCTTTCCCAATTGGATTGAGCTTGGACATGTTCCCCATAGAAATCTGCATTATGATGTCCTCCTCCTTATAGCTGGAGAAGTACTCTCTAACTCCTATCATATGAAATGACGCCCCACTATCTATATACCAAACACCCTGTGAGGTTGAGCTAGCCATACAAGCTATGAGAGCGAACTCATCCTCCATTCTACTAGAGAGCTCATCTGCACTTGCTGAAGCTGCTGTCTGCTTCTTGCCTTTCTTCCTTTTCGGGCAATCGCTGACATAGTGGCCAAACTCGTGACAGCCATAGCACTTGACTTTAGATAAGTCCTTCTTCTTCTTCTCACCTTGTGGATTTGATCCTTTACTAGACCCCTTCTTTGCTTTCCCTTTTCCTGCAAGGGCAACGTTCTCCTGTTCCGCTTCACTTTTCTGACTCTTGCTGCTGGTACCACTGACAAGACTGAGTCTAAGCTCCTCCTGAGTGAAGTCACTCCAAAGTCGATCCCAACTTGGCAAGGTGTCTCGTCCATTAATAACTTGAACAAAGACATCCCACTGCTTAGTAAACCCATTTAGGGCTATCCGCACTAGCTCGTCATCACCTAGATTATCTCCAACAGCAGCCAACTCATCTTTGACAAGTCTGAGTCTGGTGAGGTAACTTGTCACGTCCTCTCCCTTGTTCATCCGAGTAGTCCTCAACTTTTCTTTGAGAATCAGCTTCCGATTAGTGGTAGCATTCTGGTACAGATTCAGAATGGCATCCCACATCTTCTTCGTTGTATCTAACTCTGCGACATGTGGAACAATATGATCCTTGACACCATCAAGAATCATCCTCCTCACCTTGGCATCTTCCTTCTTATATGCTAAGAGTTGTGCTGGATCTATAGGTACAGGTACAACACTGGTCACATATTCCTTGATCCCATTCTCTTCCAGCAACAAAGAAATTTTGGCTTTCCAGACACCAAAATTTGAGGCTCCATCCAATCTGTCCTGATCTCTTAAACCTGTTGAGGCCATCTCAAAAGATAAAAGAAACAAATAATAATAATAGTGCAGTAGGGATCTTTCCTTCGTGTTGGCGTAATCTACCCTCGGATCATTTCGATACCATGTGAAAATTCTATTGTAGTTATTGATTATTAATCTCCTATCTAATACATAGATTATTTAAATCTGGAAAATTAATTCTCAGCAAATATCAAAAAATAACACAACTGTAACTTCACCAATAAAAAACTCACAGAAATAGATAAGAAAACATTCACAATAATGAACACAATATTTTTTGGACAAATTGTCAGGTGGAGGGAAAAACCCGAAGGAAAACCACTCGCAGATGAGGGTATATTAAACTTTGTAAAATTAAGGAATACCAAAACTGCTTGCCTCTTCTTGTGAGCCGGTATCAATCTTCTCGAATTCCAATTTCTCCCTCTTGAAACTCCTGACTGCTATCCCCTAGCTATCAACAACGCATTTAGACTATTTGCTCACTGCAAAATTTACTTGCTATCTGCTTGCAAGTCTTTTCTCAACTCTATGTATGTGTTCTCCAAATGCAGTCCCACTTTATACTTTCTCGTGGAAAACCAATGGCCCATGATTTAATCTCAATCAATGGCTAAGATTAAATAGACTCTAACAACCCTAACTAACTGGATTCTAGAAGTCTCTAGAGGAAACAATTATTTAATTACATAATTATCTAGACAACTCAGCCCTTTCTAGAAGTCTCTAGAAAATAATTAAATAATTAAATAACACTTCTTGGGAATGGAGACACCTGTCCAAGCTACATAAATTAACAATTCCTCATCTTCCCGTGCGGTCATAAGGGAAGCTCTACACCAGAGCATGGACACCCATCAAAGCACAAAGGACATACAAGAAATGTAGGATGCAGAGTAAAGAAGGATGAATATATTCACAAAAAAATGTGGAAGCAGATATGGCTCGTGACCTGTTTAACAGTGTGCTTCAAAGAGGGATCCCGCCCTGGGAGTGGAATGATTGTTAATTTTGCACAATGGATTTGTTGAAAATATTTTTAGAGTTCTAAAATCTCAAACAAATGAGGCACACCAAAATGGGAACTTTGAAATAGGGTTTTTTTGGCTTCCATCGAAGCCCGAAAGATGAATCTTGTCAGATGTTGTAAGTTGTCACTACCATGGCAAAATAGCATGCAATATGTGAAAGCATAGACACGACACATCAAATGTTTGACAGAGTGCCTGACAGACACGCATACAAAATGAGGAAACACAAAGGGGATGTATGTGAACCATTTACAAAATTCCTCTTAAAGAGATTGAAAGCTTATCTCATAAAATACCATGATTGTTGAATATGACAGAATGAATGTGATGAGAGACTTTAAGATTCTACATCAAATATAATTGGATGATATGAAGCCAAGGCCCGTGAATTACCGACATCTCCTCTGTCTACCGTGCTAATGTGAGATCATTAGAACATGGTATTGACATCCATCAAAGAATGAAGGATAGGAGGAAATAATCTGATGTTGTAGTTGCAATCTACCCAGAAGATTTGCATGAAAATGTGGAAACAAAGACGAGGCATATAAACTGTTTAGCAGAATTGCTCTAAGAGATGTGTTCTCATGGGAATGTGATTGCAGGAATTGCACAAAATGGTCTGTTGAAAGGGAATTTAAAAAATTTTGAGCCAATGCAATTTGGAAGATTTTAATCAAAGTTCTGCATCTGAAAAGGAAAGAACATAAACATCAAATACAAGTAAGAAGGCATAACGATGGCATGTGAATTGTCAAATAAAACACCTCATAGAGATATTAGTGCATGGAAGGAAACGATTGCAAGATATGTTGACAATGGATGTATGAGGGGAATTTTAGAAACATAAACCATGCACAAAGGCTACGAGGACTGTTTGACAGGGTGCTTCAAAGAATACAGTCACACGGAGTACCATGATTGCAGAGGTGATATGGTGCATGGTTTATTGAAAATACTTTAAGAAAGTTTGATGCAAATGTAAATGGTAGATCTGCGCAACAAAGGGCAGTGCCAATAGACACATGAATTACTCAACAAAATGCCTCTAAGAGATGCATTCTCATGAATACGTAGTTTGTAGGATATGCACAAAATGGATTTGGAAAGGATGCTATAAAAATTTTGAATTAATGAAACATGCACCCTAGAACATGTCCTAACATTGTAAGCCTTGCTTGTGTTTTATGTGCATACAGTTGTGCAGATTTAGAATGAGGGTTGTACATACTTCAATGGCATTGGGGTGGGTAAGTTGAGTGAGGCTCAAATAGTGAAGAGTTTGATGAAAGATAGAGGAATCAAAAAGACCCCTAAATATAGTTGGATTGAAGGTTATAAAATGGTACACGCTCTTTGTGTAGGAGGAATATTAAATCCACAGATATAGGAAATCTGTGTAGAGTTGGAGAAATTGTCTTGGGAGATGAACTCAGAAGGGTGTAATTTGGATACAACATTTGTAGTGAATGATATGGACAGCAGATGGCGATTATAGTGGTTGCAGATTCAGATTTTGTTTGTAACAAAAGAGGAAAATCTCTTTGAAGTTGATTGGGTGCAAGCGTGCAAAAGCAATTTCCAGATATAGGAAGCAAATGACATCTAATATTAAATCCATATATAACATTAAATTAATGTTATTTTCTTTTAAAATGACATTGACTTTAATAGGGATTTATTATTATTATTTTCATAATGATAATTTAAATTTTATTTGCATTGAACTAAATTGGATTGATTAATTTTGAAATTAATTATTAGTCAATAATTCTATAAATTGATTAAAATACTTTATGTCCATAGGGGCCTTTTCAAAGATTGGAACATATCTTGGAGATGATTTGAAAATCAAACATGCACAAAGAGGAAAGATTTTCTAAAAGAATCATCAAACTAGAGAAAATTAAAAGTATGGTGGGCCTGTTTAACATGATTTCTAGAGAAAGAGATTGCTTTACATTATGCAAAGAAGGAGAACCCAGAGTTGAAACTCAAAATATTGCACTTGTGAACTAAAGTCAAATTGGAGAGTGGAGTCTCAAACTAAAATCAACTACGGACAAACATGAGATGAAACGGAAAGTTATCTTTGTGAAGAATTATATGTGCACAAAAGCTACAACTTTTTACATGAATTGTATTTGAGGGAATTATAGAATTGTTGAGCTATTAATTGTCAAATGGAGCTCATTGTAAAGGGTTAGACACTTAGGAAAATAGTTAGAATTTTTACAAGTTAGCTGATTAGAGTTAGCAGTAGAATAGATAATGGAGTTTTCTACAATTTTTGTTTAGTTGAATCAACTTGAAGATATTGGTTTTTGTGTATTGGTGAATCTTGCTAGACTTGTAAATGTTGTTTATCCATTTTTCACTAGTAGAAGCAACCAAATTTAAACCTGCTTTAGGTTGTATTCTGGAATGATGTTTTTTTTTTAATCATTTGATTTGGAAAGCTTTCAAGGAATGGAGTTCTATCTTTTCTTTTGTTTGAATTGTGGTTTTAAATCTGCTATTAATATTTGCACTGTGAATGAATGGCTTTGTATTGATTACAGGTTGATTTTTTCTACAGTTTAGTTTTAGGAATCTTGGAGAGTAACAGATTTGATTAACTGATGAATCAACATTCTTTTATTTTTTGTATCCTTGATCTATCTTTTTCCTTTTTTTATACCCCCCAATTAGAGTAGGTTTAGATAGAAGTTTGATCCTGCAACAATCAAGAAGTTCAATAATCAATAGGCCCCTTGAATATTACAACCTCATTGACCGCTCAGCAAAACAACATAGTTGAGAACCAACTAAAGAGACCTTGGAAGATAGTTGGTTTTAGATTAGTTATCTTTTTTTTAGGAGAAAGAGAGTATAAATATTTTATTTAAATGTTATGTCAATTTGGCAATCAACAGGAAGGTGAGATGGATTTGGATAGGATGGGGGATATGTGATAAATCATATGGATAGAATAGGATACATGGTGATTATGAAGATCCTTAGCATTGTCAAGATCAAATTTGGAAATGGGAAGATGGATTTAGATAGGATGATGGATAGATATTGAAAGATAGTGGAGGATGTTTATAATATGTGGTATGGATAAATCTTGCCCTCAAGTGTAGAGTGCAAGGGGATGGGGGAGGAAGGACTCAAGCATCTAGTTCCATAGATGGTATCCTTAATTATGTGCTATTATGTTAATAGATGTTGGTATAATGATGGTGAGGGGGATAAAATGGATTGGGAGATGGATGGATTTATGCCAAGGGTTGGATGAGAGGGATGGAAGGATGGAAAATGGATGTTTGATAATGGATGGGTTGATGGAAGACTTGTGGATGTGTATGGGAATGTTGGAAAGATCAGCATTGGCACACACCTTGAAGGGTGTTGGGGTTGTGGGAGAGAAGTGGATTTTGAATCTTGAGATTTGGGTGTAGATTTTGGGACATAAGGACCCAAAATAGATGAAGGTGATGAAGGATTATTAGATGGGATGAAGGACTTAGAAATAGATGAAGTTTTTGGATAAACAATTTTGGATGCCAACTTTGATTTTTATTTGGGATGAATTGACTCTATGAGTATTTTTGGAATCCACATGATTTTTGGCTTTTTTTTTCTTCATGGGCCTTTGTGGCCCTTGGGATTTAGATTTTTTTATTTTGGATCATATTTTTCTTTGATTTTTCATGTCTTTTTTAGGGGACATGTTGATCTTTTGATTTTTGTGGATTTTTGGCTTTATGCATTTTATATTTGGCATCCAGATTGTTTCCAAGAGTAATGGGATTTGTGGATGGATATGAATGATGTGGATATATTATGGATGGGTTGGTGTAAGTGGTATGTTGGAAGGATTTCAAAGATATTTTCCTTTGTTGATCTTGATTGTGGATATGAGGTGAGAGATAAAGAGTATAAGGAAATTTTGGAGTAGGGGTGATAGGTGGTGGAATGTAAGGGCCCAATATGGATAGAGGGGATGAAGGACATTTTTTTGGGACATAGGGACCCAAAATGGATGGAAGGGATGATGGATTGGGCTTTCGAACATAAGGGCCCAAGATAGTTTTGGATGATGAGGAACATGCATATTTGGATTTAGATGGATAGATTTTAGATTTAGTATGAGTGGAAGGAGTAACAAAATCTAGAACTTGGTATCCAAGGCCATGATATTTGGGATTTTCTTTAATATTAAGAAATTCTAAGATGCCTTTTTCATGAAGGTCTAACCCTTTTCCTTGATAATGCATGGCTTGAAAAATATTTTTTCTAATGGGATAAATATTATTTTGGAAGCAAGATGCAAGTCCATTTTGAGGGGGATATGTTATGGAAGGAATGGTAGGCTCTTGGAGTAAACCAGCTTGGATGAATGTGGAGGAACCCGTTTGATAAGCATGGGGTTCACGGGTAGCTTGGATAGGGGTGATGGGATCTTGTGGAGTATTAGGATTAAGGGATGGAGATGAAGGGGTGCTTTGATCTTAACTTGGGGTAGGATCATGTGATGGGGTAGATGGTATAATGTGCTCTTGGTTATGAGATGGAGGGTGATTATTATATGGTGTGAAAGGTGTACTTTGATCTTGATTTAGAGAGGGGCCATGTAATGGAGTGGAAGGGATATTTTGTTCTTTATATGGAGACGTATCTATTTTAGCATGCTTTGGATTATGGGATTGGAATGGTTCATTTGATGTGGATGGTGTGATGGGGGAGGATGGTTGGATAGGTACTTCGACTTGTATTGACTGAGGTGATGAAGGTGGATGCATTACATGGGAAGATTGCACAATTTTTTTTTGCATGGGGAGTTAAGCACCTTTGCAAATAGTCCTTGGAGTAAGTTATAAGGAGGGACATGGGGTGAATTTGATTGTTAAGATTGGGGTGATGTGGATTGTAAGGATGTGGGAGATGAACTTGAGTGGAATAAGAGTTGGAATTTTCCATGGATTGGTAAATGGATGGTGAGGATGAAGGGCTTGAAAATGATGTGGAGATGGATATCTGGGATGGGGAGTTTTGGCTAGAGACTTGGTCTCCCTTGTCAAAGGAAGGGAGATAGGTTGGGATTGGATGAATGTGTGGAGGGTGGAAGTTTAGTACCAATGCTAAGGAGATAGCTAAGCATAGTGTCCTTATCAATATTAAAGTAGTGGATGAGGAGATGATTGGTGATGGAATCCCATGAGGATGATATGGGTGATGAGGGCATGGGTGGGGTTTGAGGGGGACATTGGATGGGTGATTGGTGAAGACTTGGAGGATTTTGTCTAATGATCATGGATTCAAGGTGATCCACAATATTCTCAGTATCATCATAGGGATTAGGATATAGGTTCATGATATTAGGTTTGGCTGGAATGAATGAAAGTGGATTAGAATAGGTTAGATTGGATGAAGGATAGGTTAGATGGTTAGACATGGTGGAGGTTTGATTGGAAGAGGAAAGGTTTGGGATTGGTTTTGGTTTAGGATGGAGGGTATGATGATGGATTAGAAATGGATGGGGGACTAAAAGAATAAGAGATGAGGATGAAGATGGAGGATAGGATTAGACTTGGGATCAAATTTCAAGACCTCAAAATGATTTGATTTTATTAATATTGATTGTCTATACTTAGGATAGGCTAATGTTCCTAAGCAAGAGTTAACTGGATTTGATTTCTACTTAAGATAAGAAAATTTATTAAGTAGTAATTGATTGGATTTGATAACTAGGTATGTGCAAGATCATGACGGACCAAAAAGTGGCAATATGATGGGTATGTGTAGGGTATGTGTAGGGTATGTGGCTGACAACTTTTTTACCCAAAATTGATTAAATGAAAATGGTTTTTAAAGGAGATTCTCAAATTTCCACCAATATAAATTATGTTTTACTTTGAATTTAATAAATAATTATTATTCATTTTCTATTTGAATTATTACAAAAATCACGATTGATAAGTTGATTGAAAAGGATCTATAGCTTTCAAACGATGTCACATTTTTTGAATCCAAAATATGTGTCACATTTTATTCTTCACATACTATAGGATTAAAAAAATGAATTTCATGAAGTTTTGACCAAGTTAAGATGGTCAGACATGTGAGTTTTTATATTTTTTAAAAGTTGTAATAAAAAATTCATAATTAATTATTTACTTGGAAAAAAATTACAAAAAAATATGCATCACATCAAGACATGAGTCCTCTATTTATATAATCTTATAAAAAATAATTATCATTTTATTGTGGTTAGGGTGGTCAAACAGACACCTACCTCTTATTTTTTCCCTAAAATTTAAGTACTACTGCATTGAAATTTCAAATTTTCACCAAATAATTTTTTTTTAAAAAAAACTTAGTAGTTTAGAAACTACATTCAATTTTCTATAGATTCTATTCTTACATATTTTTAAAATAATATAGATAACTTATTCAAATTTTTACATCAAGTTGTTTAACTCTAATTTTTCTGAATTTTTTTGCCACTTAAGAGCCTATTTTTTCCATGATGATCCTACACATACCTAACTATACTTAAGATAGGCTAATGTTCTTAAGCAAGTTTGGATTAAATATGAAATCAAGTGAAGGTCTTGATTTTTGATTGGGAGATTGGATTTGAAATGGATGATAATGGATTAAGGATAAGATCCTTAGATGAAGGATTTGGATGATGATTAAAGGATATGATGTATGAAAGAAATTAAATCCTTAACCAAATTTTGATGTTCAAGTGATGATTTTTGATTAAGGATGGAGATTGGATGTATGGTTGAGATGGATAGACGGATAATGAATGATTATATTTTGGATGAGGATGGATGGATTAGATTACGATTTAGTTGGAATGGTATTAGGTTGGAAAGGGGGGTCAAATTAAAATGATGATGAGGGATGAGGATTAAGGATTATGATGGGGGATGTGGATTAAGGATGATAATAGGATAATGATTAAGGATTATTGAGGATAGAGGACATTAGGACCAGGATCAATGATGAAATTGGATAGGGATTATAGAAGATGATTAGGATAATGATTAGGATCCCAAATGGATTAGGAAAATTAAGCTTTGGATCCTAAAGGATAGATTGGATATAGCTTATGGGATGATTTGGTCAAGATGGATCTAATTAGAATGATTAGGATAGGTGATTAAGAAGAAAGGGAATAGGATGAAAATGGATGTTTAGTATAATAAGGAATGGTTATGATGAGATGAGGGTCGATTAGGATTAGAAGGGGTGATTATGATGAAAATAGTGGATTAAAATTGGACGATTAGGATTAGGTGATTAGGATGAAAATAGTAGATTAGGATGGGGTGATTAGGTGAAAGGGTATGATTAGGATGGAAAAGGTGGTATAATTAGAATGTGAAGGATGGTTGGGAAGAAATGGTTGGGATGGGGTGAAGGTTTTTCTTGCTTGACTAGGAGATAGAATTAAAAGCACACAAACAAATAAAGTGGCCAAGTTTGATGGATTTTTTGCAATGTATGTTCAATCCTCGGGCCCTTGGTTGATTCATTTTCCACTAGTTTTGCACAAGAAGACAATTCAAGCACTTGCACAAGACTAAATTATTCAAGTGAGATTATAGATTAGTGTAGGCCCACCACCCAAGCAAGCCAAGCAAGCTTGGTTCTATTGGAATTGTGTGCCTCAATCCCATAGGCTGAAACCTCTTGTGAGAAATTTTACTAAGACTGTTAATGTCTAGCCAATTTTCTAGATGTTCCTGAACTATCGCTATGAATCTTGGATTGTTTTGGTGATTGGTGTAACCTAAAGCCTTCGGTGTAACTTGGACAGTCAAAATGATGTTTCAGAAATGATAGAAAATCTAGTCGATATCGGCGTGACCTTTGGTCTGTCTGGTCGATGAAGTAATTGATGTGACTTGCTTTTGTCAAAATGAGTCTTGGCGCCGATAGAAGTCTTGTCGATGGAACTGTCCCACTGATAATCATTGTGACTCTAGCCAATAGTACTTGGTCAGGGAGACTCTTGGCAAGGGATGTTATCGATGTGACATGTGAGTTCATTATGAATCTCTATTAAGAGTGTTGGTATGGCCGATGGGTGTTCTTTTGGCATGATTCTCATCGATGAAGTGTTCTGAACTGCTACTAGGTGTGAGGTCGTCAGTGTGAGTTGGGACTTCAGTGAAACCTTCTCTGATGCATGTTGTCTTGCCAATAAGGATGATTCAATGACAGTTGATGCTCCCATTGGTCATCAATATTACTTTGGTCGATGGTTTGTATTGGGGTGACTCTTGGCGATAGAAAGACAGATCAGAATAACATGAAGGCTCGTTGGAACTTATAGCAACTGGTGATTGTCTGTGCGATGGATCTGCTGAGGATATCAATGAAAGGTCTTGCTGATATTTTCCATAGAGTCTCGTCGATGGGAGTTTTGACATCAATATGACTTGTGAACTCATTATGATCTCTTACTGATGGCAATGACTCTTGTCAATAGCAATGGATGTGTAATTGGTCGTGTGGCATCGGGGAGACACAGTTAGTGTCTCACCGACATGCGAATACTATTTGGATGCCTTTGATTGAATGGAAGACTATCTAGGATGTGGTGTGTCTTAGAAAAATCAGAGAAGGCAGAATGTGAACCATTTTGTAGTTGGACGGTTGGTATTGATAAATGTTCGGGTGAGCAACCGTATTATGAGATAGCAATAAAGAGAGGGCCGAGAGGCTAGCTGAAAGGTCGAGACCATGAGGCCGAAATAGAGAAAAATGAGAGGTAGGGTTATGTTGTCAAAATCTCTCTTGAACATGGATCATGGTTGATCTCTTTCTTATTGATTTGCACTATATACTATGTGAGGGTATTGCAACAATGCAAAAATTGTATGGTATGATGGATTGATCAGGAAATGTAAAGGGAGAGTTGCTACTAGGTTGACTCCAGAATGAACAAGATGTAATTTTTGTAAAGGCTATAAGATTGAAATTGTATTGTAATCATTTGTTGGTAAATAATACAATGGCTTGATCTTTGGAGTGTGGGGTTTTTTATCTGAAAGGATTTTTCCCACGTAAATCTGTTTGTTCTGGTTTTTTGTCTCATCTTTCATGTCTGTTGATTCTTGTAGTAGAATTTTTTAATGCATGTTGAATTTACATGTGCTTATCTCAAAAGGATTAATGTGGGAAATAAATTGTGTCTACACTTTTCACTTTAGGACGTAGTTGTACATGTCTTTGAGGCAATCTAATCAAAATTAAAGTTACCGAAGGCACTACTATTCTTGGAGGTTTCTTTGAGATGCCATAATTTCCCTTATAGGGTCAATACTCCTTGATCCTTGGGTGGTTCACTAGAGCACCCTTTCTCACGAAGGTAGATAGGTAGAGATCCAGTGGAACAAGGTCATCAATGGACGCCAACGGGATCACCTTCTCTCTCCTTTGGAACTATCATAGTTCTCCACAAGGATTTCTATATCAACCTAAGGGAGTATGTGGTGAGTAACTTTAGGGTACAATCTGCATCCCTTACACAACATTAAGCTATGGTAGAAAGGTCTTAATCTAGGATACACAAGGTTGCTAGGGAGTTCTCTAGATACCTCAAGGGTACTTGAGGTCCAAATCCGTAGATGAAAGGGAACAATTTCAAACAACTAGGAGGAGAGGGAAACCCAATCTCCACCTTCACTTCTCCAAGGTAAAAATTTATTGGAGGCTTAGCCTGATTGACAAAATTCCACTTCTAATAGAGGTAGCTTTCTCACCTCTCGCTCTTTATACTCCACCAAAGCATGGGAGTTGGAGTCATCCCCTAGGGTGATGAAATCCCTAGGCAGGCCCCCTAAAAGGAATGATCCAAGTCTTTTTGATCCCCAAGATCGCATGAAG
>VDFB02134546.1:0-15086 GCA_007258455.2 Sequoia sempervirens | reverse complement strand
AAAAAAACTCCACTCCAAAAGCACAAGACTTTGTATTATCAGTAATCAAAACAGAGTACAATATAATGTCAGCACCAAGCTCTTTAATAGGAGCTTTCACATTTGAGAATTATCGAGTAATTGTGGCAACATAACGGTACTTCAACAAGCAACAACTGCAAACTCCAAAATACAAGTGCTCATTATATAGGAGCTTACAATGCATTAATTAGACATTTCTATAATGTCCCTCTTGGGGATATTCCTAAATTTTGTCCTAAAACCACAATTCCAATCAAAGTAAGAAATATACATTGAAAAGTATAAATTTACCAATTAAAATACCCTTTATAAGATAAATCTTTGTTTAGGTCTTGCACACAATATTAGTCACTCAAGATTGACATTAAATAGTAAGGCATGATAATATTTATTTTTACTAAACATTAGGCATAATGATATCACATAAACATTATTCATATTGCAATCCAATTAAAGCAATAGTTATACTAAAGTATAATCCTATAATAGTCTAATTAGGAATACATTTGAAATGTTTGTAAACCGCAATCTCAAGGTTGGTCGCCCTTGTATTGTGAGAGCATGGAAGGTGGGTTACCCTTCGATCTCTCAGTTTGCCTTGGAGGTTGGTCGTCGTCCGTGATCAAGCCTAGAAGCACAAAATGATTTTTATTCTATTCCACCCCCCAGCTGAAGAGCATAGAAGGTTGGTCGCCCATTCCATCTATAGGTGGCGTACTTGACAAGAGGTGAAGGCTGATCATCCTTCATCTCTAGTGAACCCGAAAGGCTAGCTGTGCTTCCTATTTGTAATCCGTTTCTCCTAAATTCAAAATGGACTATCATATGAATCTATTTTTAAATATTTATAACAAAGGAAGTGATGCAGGAGCATCCCTGGTTGTAAAGTAATCTTGTATCAACTAGAAACATCTTTTTTCTTTCATTTCGGTTTCAAGCTATTTAAGTAGTTCATTCCACATTTCCCCGCATTGTCATTTCTCAATTTGGTAGAGTACGATATAGTTTCTACACGATGCCATCTACATCATATCCAAACCTTAAGAAGTTTGCATTTGTTTGTAGAAAATTACCGCTCTTAGAATTTCATTGTTCATTCATAGTTAGAGCTTTTGGGGTTGACCTGACCTAGAATTGTTGTGGGGACCTATTCGAGAGTGTGAAGCTTATGGACCATCATACAAGCATTTTGGTTCCAAGGGGATCTTTATTGGAGATCCCCAATATGTTTCATTCTGCAAAGGATTATCCTTCATGTTTTAAGGCTAACCTACACACTTGATCAATCATTGGGGTTGTAAACGCTTGAGGCTGATGCAAACCATTATTGAAGTGGCAGTATCATATTTAAGATAATTTGTAATTTATTGTAAAAGGGTCAAGATAATTAATCAGTAGTTAGATAGGAACTTCACAAGTCATTAGGATTAATTGTGCAAACAAGGCTATGGCTAGTTGTAATGTTGTAATGCATTGTGGTAGGCCTGTGAGCCCTTAGACATTCTGCATATAAGGAATATGATGCATGTAAGATTGCCAATTGTTGATTCAATAAAGATCTTTGTTTGTTGAGTATTTCTTGTGTTATTTTTCGTTGTATTGATTATCAGCTGCACAATTAGACAGTCCTTTCTGGGCCGTCCATATGTGACTGCACCAAGTGGTAGTAGAGCAAACTCCGAGTCCATAAGGAATTCCTTGTGACGAATAGATCATGGGCTTAAGGTAGACTACATGTGCTTTCAATCGATCATCGACTCTGAGGCAGTTGCAAACTTTGTAGCCAAACTGTCGAATTGAGGCAATTGCACTGGATCGAATGAGAGAGATGCCGCCAAGGAGAGTGCTTGCTATGGCAAATGTCACTGAAAGAATGTATGAAATGTTAGAGATGATGCAAGCAATGCAAGTTCGATTGAATGCTGTAGAAGAAGATAGAAGGCGAGGTCTAAACCTTAGACATGAAGGGGAAAGCGATGATGAGTTAGATTAGGTTGTGAATCAAAGTAAACATAGAAGAAGAAGAAGAATCATATCAAGTAAAGATGTTGAAAGCTAATTCTAAAATTGGTAAGCAACCTCGAATTGAAATTTAGAATTACACAAGAAATTTAAACTCTGATGAATTGATTGACTGGTCTAATGATATGGAAGAATATTTTGAATATGAAGAAATTGAAGATTTGGAAAGTGAGATTTGCAACAAACTAAGTTGAAAGGACATGCTATATGGTGGAAAGAAGTTTGATTGGATAGAAATAGAAGAGGAAAGGAGAAAATCACAAAGTGGGATAGGATGGTGACAAAGTTGAAGAATCAATTTATACTTGCTGATTATGAGCTTGAATTGTTGGAGAGGTTGCAAAATATGAGGCAAAAGGAGAAGTCTGTGAAAGTTTATACTGAAGAATTTTACAAGATGATCATTAGAAATAGACAGTGTGAATCAAGCAAAGAGATGCTTGTGAGGTATATCAATGGATTGAGAACAAACATTCAAGAAGAATTGAGCCTGGTGAAGATGACAGTAGTTGAAGAAGCATACCAACTTGCGCTCAAGGTAGAGGAAAAGATAAATAAGAAATTTGAACAAAGACAAAGAAGTGCAAGAGGAAAATTCCAGAGAAGCAGATACCAATCTCGAGAGAGAAGACCGTATGCAGAGCACAAAAAGGATGGAAAACCCTACTGTAGTGAAGAGAAGGACAATAATTCTTACTGTAGAGGAAGAAGACAAAATTCTACTGCAGTGATGGAGGAGGTCATCATTCTTACTACAATGAGGGACATAGGAGAGAGGAAGGAACATATGAGAAGATACCATTCAGAGGAACATGTTTTAAGTGTGGAGGTGAAGGATATAGAGCATGTGAACGCGAACAAGGAAGTATTGGTAAGAGAACTGAGCATACCAAAAGAACAACTTATGTGGAGGAAGAGCCTATTGGATCCCCTTATTTAGTTGGAAAATTAGAGAAAGGCGAATCACTGGTGATGAGGAGAGCTTTGATGTATGAAGAAGTGACTTAGGAACCACCATAAAGGAATAGTTTATTTAGAAGATATAAATTTGGAGGAAAGGTTTTTAAAGCTATCATTGATAGTGGTAGCACTGATAGCCTAGTTTTAGAAGAGATGATAACTAAGTTGAATTTGAAGAGATTGAAACATACAAACCCTTATAGGATAGCATGGATTCAAGATGAGCATAAGATATTAGTGAATGAGTAGTGTTCGGTAAAATTTCATATAGGGTTATATAATGATGAAGTGTTGTGTGATATTATGCCTATGGATGCATGCCATTTACTATTAGAAAGACCATGGAAATATGATAGGAAAGCAATTCTTGATGGAAGAAGGAATACCTATACTGTGACCTCAAATTGTGAAAGAATTAAATTGATACCTTTGGAGGATGTGTGTGATGAGCCCTGCTGGCTCTCAACTCAAAACCCAAATTTTCTTAAGTCTTTATGTGTTATTTAATTTTTTTAGAGAATGTTTGATAGACAGAAGAGAAGGGGCGCACATCATAAATGCTCATAAAATGTAAATTTACACTATTTGCTTCAGAATAGAAGTGTAGATTGCATTATTTAACTGTGACAAATAGATTGCAAATGATACACATACCAGAATATCTCCAGATTATTTAATTAAAGAAATTGCCAGTTTGACAGCCGGAAATGGTGAAATCAAGCATATAAGCACGCCAAATCTCCAGATCTGATTTCTCCTGCCTCGAAACTGGATACAATCCTCTAAAAATGCTGGACGCCAATGATGGAAGATTAAAATCAAACAAAAGGGAGGCGTTTCAGCCTAACCCTTCACACGCCTCTCTAAAGGCACAATATCCAAGGTAGGCCGTACGGCCAAGGAAGGAATGGAAAGAATCTTTGCTGGAAGCCTCTGACTCTGAAGAAGGATGCGCCACCAGGAAGAAACCCTCATTTATTGCAAACAACAAGCAATCTCAATATATATAATCTCTGTCTGAATCTGTAGAACCTCTGAATGAAGTCCTCAACATGCACTGATTCGATTGATCTTTCACAATCTCAAGAGTGCTCACACTGAAGAGGTATCGTTCTTCAATGGCAGTTTGTTCAAACCCTGATCACAGGAGAATGCACAGGAAATAGCACAAGGCAAAGTCAAAATGTCAAAAGGTGAGTTTCTCATTGCCAAAGATTGCTTTATACCTAAATGGCACGCATTTCCAAGAAGATACGCCATTTTGCAATCATTTAAATCTTTTAATATTTGATTAAGTCCTTTTCAATAGTCAAGACTTAATATTTGAGCGCACTTTAATATTTTAAGTCATTAAAATATTAAATCTCCTTTTAGAACATTTTAAGTGATATAAAAATATATTAAAGTCGATGTGACTTTAATAAAATGCATTAAGTTAAATAATTAACTTAATCACTTAAAATTCCATAACTCGCTCAAAACTCAGAATATTCCTGTGCCGTCAGAAGCTGTGAACTCCTGAAATGCCAACGCCTGCTGTGAACCGATCCTTGGAGCTGCGAAAACCGAGCGATCAAACTCTCGAGTACCAGCCCGACCCTCTAACCAATCCTGGCTAGCCCACAAAGAGGGTCCAATAAAGGCTAACCTGCTTGTTCGAGAGCTGTCTAGCGAGGGACATCACCCGATCCCTTCCTCCCGAATTTGCTTGTCCACAAGCAAACTCAAAGTCGGATGCTGAAGAATACTGTCACTCTCCCAAGTAGCATCCTCTGCCGGTAGATCCCTCCACTTAACCAAGTATTCCCTGATAACCCGCCTCCGAAGATGACGCTCTCTGGAGTCCAGAATGGCCTCAGGTATCAAAACCAGTTTCCCCTCATCATCCAGGGGTGGCAAATCAATAGAAGGAATTACGTGTTGTCCCAATACCTTTTTGAGGCGCGACACATGGAACACGTTGTGAACCCTACTGTCCATCGGAAGATCTAACTCATAAGCCACTTCACCGACACGTCTGACAACTCTGAAAGGTCCATAGTATCATGGCTTAAGTTTCTCGGAGCCCTTCTTACGAAGGGTGGACTGCCTATATGGCTGAAGCATCGGGTACACCAAATCATCGATCTCGAAAGACCGCTCTACTCGTTTCTGATCAGCATATTGCTTCTGCTGATTTTGGGCTTTCTGTATATTCTCTCTGAGTGCCCTCATAATATCCTGGTTCTCCTGCAATAAATCCACCGATACTTGGGAACTCATCACTCGGCCAATAAGTCCTAAACTCGGAGCATCATATCCATATAACGCTCGATAAGGTGTCATCTGAATGCTCATGTGATGAGTGGTATTGTAGAAATACTCACAAAGGTATAACCACCTCACCCATGCCAGCCCTGCGCACCTTACTGGGGCTATAATTTAGCGAAGTACCTTCCACCCATTTGTTGGCGATCACCGGTCACGCCCATCACGTAAAGGGGTGGTAAGTACTTTTAGGGCAGGCTAATCATAAAGTTTGAATAACTCCTGCCAGAAGTTACTCATAAACCTGCTGTCCCTGTCACTGACTATACTGCGAGGTAAACCGTGCAGCCCAAATACCTCCCGGAAGAACAAATCTGCCACCTGGGTAGCCGTGTGTGTAGTAGTGACTGCGAAAAAGTGTGCATATTTCGTCAATCGATCTACCACCACGAAAATGCTGTCCTTCCCTTGAGCTTTTGGCAAGCCCGTGACGAAGTCCATGGACAAACAATCCCACTTCCTCTTTGGAATAGGAAGCGTCTGTAGTAAACTTGCAGGGTATGTGTGCTCTTGCTTGTTCTGCTGACAAACAAGACATTCCCTGACATACTGGAGAACATAAGACTTGAGACCCTTCCAAGAGAATCTCTCCCGTACCTGCCTATAGGTCTTAAAGTAACCGGGATGTCCTGCCATGGGTGAATCATGGAATGACCTCAATACTCTGTCCCTCATCGCAGAACCTGGGACCAATAAAATCCTCCCTTTGTAGATGATAAGGTCATCTACAAGTGAATACTTGTCATCCAATACTGATCCATCTACTATGCTAGAGGCCCATGGGTCCTTAGCATACTCTGCTACTATCAGATGTCTCCAGTCCTCTGAAACCAATGTAATAGAACTCAAGTGAGGACGGCGAGATAAAGCATCAGCAACCACATTCTGAGTGCCCTTGACATAAGAGATGTCAAAATCGTAGGACTGAAGCTTGCTGACCCATTTTTGTTGCCTCTCATTAAGGTCTCGCTGCCCAAGAAAATGCTTAAGACTATTATGATCGGTTTTCACAGTGAATTTACTACCAATCAAATACTGCCTGAATTTGGCCATGGCATGCATGATGGCCAACATTTCCTTATCATATATACTGAAGCTCCGTTCAGGACCTCTTAGCTTCCTGCTCTCGAAAGCTATCGGGTGTCGATCTTGCATGATAACTGCACCAATACCCTCACCACTGGCATCGCAATGTAACTCAAAGGGTTTAGTGAAGTCAGGTAGAGCCAAAACTGGACACGTAGTCATGAGAAGTTTGAACTTCTCAAAGCACGCCTGCGCTAGTGGTGTCCACACAAAAGCACCTTTCTTAGTCAAATCAGTTAGTGGCGCAGCATGCCGCGAGAATCCACTAACAAACCGACGATAGAAGGCACACAATCCTACAAAACCCCTGAGCTGTGTCAAAGTCTCAGGTGTAGGCCAATCGATGATGGCTCGAACTTTCTCTGGATCCATGCTGACTCCTGCACCGCTGATGATGTGTCCCAGATATAAAAGCTCTGCCATGCCTAAAGCACACTTGGACTCCTTGGCGTACAAGGACTCCCTATCAAGTATACTCAGTACCTCATCCAAGTGAACCATGTGTTCCTCCCATGATTTGCTATAAACCAGGATGTCGTCGAAGAACACCAATACAAATTTCCTCAAGTGAGGATGGAAAACCCTGTTCATTGTAGACTAAAACGTGG
Organism: Sequoia sempervirens; assembly: GCA_007258455.2. Lineage (NCBI taxonomy): Eukaryota > Viridiplantae > Streptophyta > Pinopsida > Cupressales > Cupressaceae > Sequoia > Sequoia sempervirens. The sequence goes on along the minus strand of VDFB02134546.1, from coordinate 8,082 downwards.
CTGGAGCATTGGTTAAACCGAATGGCATAACCAAGAAATCAAAGTGTCCACAGTGACATCTGAACGCAGTTTTCTCTATGTCCTCTCGGACTTTGATCTGATGATACCCTGTCCTCAAATCAATCTTTGAGAAGTAGCAAGCTCCATGAAGCTCGTCTATCAACTCATCTATCCGTGGAATAGGATACCTGTTCTTTATTGTCTTCCTGTTGAGCATTCTGTAGTCAATACACATCCTTAGTGTACCATCCTTTTTCTTCACCAAAACAACTGATGAAGCAAAGGGTGACTTACTTGGCCTAATGTGCCCCATAGCTAAAAGCTCCTTAATAGTTTTCTCAATCTCATCTTTCAAACGCTTGGGGTGCCGGTAAGGAGTAATCATGATCGGTTTCGTGCCCTCATCCAGCTCTATAATATGCTCAATACCTCTATCAGGAGGTCTACCTGGTGGAATTGCACTGAACACCTTCGCATGTTTGATTCGAAGTTCCTGCACATCTGGATGGTAAGAAGAAGCTTGCTACTCCAACTGTGAAGGCATTAGCTTGCACTCAGCAGCCCACTCTACCATATCATTATGAATCAAACGTTCCATTCTCCGGAGTGAAATTTCTCTAAGGTTGTTGTCCTTGATGGCTTTTAGAATATGATTCGTGCCATCAATGCTGAATTTCATCTCCATGTCACGCAAGTTAAGCGTGAACTCTCCTATTGCATGAAGCCACTTCATGCCAAGAACTATATCCGTTCCTCCCATGTTTACAACATAAAAATCTGCCTTGAACTCAAAATTGTTAAGTTTCAAAGGCAAGTCAGGTATCATCCTCTCACAGTTGAGAGTGTATCCATCTGCAACCTTCACACATATGCCTTCAAACTGCTGAGTTTGAATTCCCCTTTTCTCCACTAACCGTGAATCGATGAAGTTGTGGGTTGCACCTGTATCTAGAAGAGATATGACCCTTTGACCAGCTAGGATCCCACGGAGTCTGAAAGAACCCTCTTTCTGCATGCTGGACATATGAGCCTCCTTTAATTCTGTTTCTACTACAATTTCTGCCTCATTTTCTGACTCTTCTCCATCCGTATCATAGATTGGAGCTTGCTGATCAGAAAAATCAGTCAACGCTTCTCCCTCATAAAACCACTCCATGTGCTTGTTTTGCCCTTTAGGTTTGAGGGGGCAGTCATGATTAAAGTCATACGGACCTTTGCAGTAAAAACAAAGTTTCCTTCTTCGTAAATCATTCATTGTTTCTCGATCTAAAGGGGCTGTAAATTTCTTCTTTTGATCTGCATTATCAGCCTTCTTTGGATCTGATTTATTCTCCGTGTATGAGGTAGTAGGTTTCGAGCCAAATGGCTTACGAGGTGTAGATAGCTCCATGCTGCGAGCTTTCCTCATGGCCTCCTGTAAAGTAGGTGGATCAAATGCTTTTATCCAACCTTTCATGGGCTCGAAAAGACCCTCAATGAACAATATGATCAGCCTTCTTTCTGAGATTCCTGTCACCATCACAGATAGTCTTTGGAATTCACCAATGTACGATTCCAAGCTACCAAACTGTTTCAGTTGTGCCAAATCTCTGAAGAATAGCTCAGGATCCCTTCTGTCAAATCTCTCTACCAGTCTATCAGTAAACTCCTGGTACGAGGTAATCCTGTCATGATGAAGAGTAGCCATACCATGAATCCACCAGTCATGTGCTACGCCATCAAGGTGAAGTGCTGCAAAACGAATGGCATCCTCCTCAGGCATGGGGCGTAGTGTCAAGAATGTGTCAAGCTTACTAACCCAGGCACGTGCTGTAACTCTACCACTGCCATCAAAGTTCGCCAAGGTAAGCTTATTGGTAGCCTGTCTAAGATCATTATGCTTGTATCTAGGCCGCCTGTCATTCCTGCTTCTGGTGTGTTCTCTCTTCTGGCTCATGAATCTGTCGAAGTTAAGGTGCTCCTTAACTCTCGGTGGCAAATTATCCCACTCATCATGCATAGCCATAATGTTATCTGCAAAATTAATCTCGCCACCCTGTTCAACTTCGTCCACTTCCTCAGCATCATCTCTGGTAAAAGTAGGACATGTAGCTCTCTCAAAGGTGCGTGTTGGAGCTATGACTCTCTGAGGCTCTCTGTGAATACTGCCATCACGATCTGGATCAAACTATGAGCCCTATTAATTGTCAAATTTTGGACATTTGTGCTGAGTTGTTGAAGAATAGTCGCCACCTGTTCTTGGCCTGCAACCATACCTCTGAGCACGTCTTTAGCTTCTCTGTCCTCATCATCCCAAGGATTCCTGTGAGAACTTTCTCCTGCCCTGTTCGCCATATTATCCAAGTCTATTTCCTCCTGTTCTTCAAACGGAAATGGTGGGAAAGGATTTTGATCACCTCTCTGATTTCTAGGACCCCCTCTGGAATAGAACTTGTCAAAACCCTCTTTGTGAGACTTCATAAATTTCTCTAACCCCACAAGCTGGCAGGATCAGTGCTCTGATACCACTGTGATGAGCCCTACTGGCTCTCAACTCAAACCCCAAATTTTCTTAAGTCTTTAAGTGTTATTTAATTTTTTAGAGAATGTTTGATAGACAGAAGAGAAGGGGCGCACATCATAAATGCTCATAAAATGTAAATTTACACTATTTGCTTCAGAATGGAAGTGTAGATTGCATTATTTAACTGTGACAAATAGATTGCAAATGATACACATACCAGAATATCTCCAGATTATTTAATTAAAGAAATTGCCAGTTTGACAGCCGGAAATGGTGAAATCAAGCATATAAGCACGCCAAATCTCCAGATCTGATTTCTCCTGCCTCGAAACTGGATACAATCCTCTGAAAATGCTGGACGCCAATGATGGAAGACAAAAATCAAACAAAAGGGAGGCGTTTCAGCCTAACCCTTCACACGCCTCTCTAAAGGCACAATATCCAAGGTAGGCCGTACGGCCAAGGAAGGAATGGAAAGAATCTCTGCTGGAAGCCTCTGACTCTGAAGAAGGATGCGCCACCAGGAAGAAACCCTCATTTATTGCAAACAACAAGCAATCTCAATATATATAATCTCTGTCTGAATCTGTAGAACCTCTGAATGAAGTCCTCAACATGCACTGATTCGATTGATCTTTCACAATCTCAAGAGTGCTCACACTGAAGAGGTATCGTTCTTCAATGGCGGTTTGTTCAAACCCTGATCACAGGAGAATGCACAGGAAATAGCACAAGGCAAAGTCAAAATGTCAAAAGGTGAGTTTCTCATTGCCAAAGATTGCTTTATACCTAAATGGCACGCATTTCCAAGAAGATACGCCATTTTGCAATCATTTAAATCTTTTAATATTTTATTAAGTCCTTTTCAATAGTCAAGACTTAATACTTGAGCGCACTTTAATATTTTAAGTCATTAAAATATTAAATCTCCTTTTAGAACATTTTAAGTGATATAAAAATATATTAAAGTCGATGTGACTTTAATAAAAGGCATTAAGTTAAATAATTAACTTAATCACTTAAAATTCCATAACTCGCTCAAAACTCAGAATATTCCTGTGCCGTCAGAAGCTGTGAACTCCTGAAATGCCAACGCCTGCTGTGAACCAGTCACTGGGCTCTGAAAACCAAAACGATCAAACTCTCCAGAAAGTACCACTGACCCTCTAACCAATCTAGCTAGCCCACAAGGGTCCAATAAAGGGCTAACACACTGCTCCCAGAACCTGCTAGGGACATCACAATGGATAAGGGAGATATGTGGCATTGCAAGACTATGTTTGGTAGATGGAAGGAAGTTTCTGGAAGGTTTGAGGCATTATAACATGTGTTTTGTAGTGATACCAAAGAAGGGTGGTAGTCCGAAGGCAACAATAGATGAAGATCCACCGTATATAGAAGTAGCAGAACTATTGGCAAAATATGAAGATATCATATCAGAGAATGTACCAGATGGTTTACCACCAATCCAAAGCATCAATCATCATATAGATCTCATATTGGGAGCAAGTTTGCCTCAGAAAGCAACACATAGAATGACATTGGTAGAGAATGTAGAATTGAATCGATTGATACAGGAGTTGTTGAAGAAAGGATTGATAAAGGAAAGCTTAAGCCCATGTGCGGTACTTCTTGTTCTTGCACCAAAAAGGGATGGAGAATGGAGGATGTGTACATATTTCAGAGCAATCAATAGGATCATCATCAAGTATAGATTTGCATTGCCAGGGATGGATGACGTTATGTACTATTGGAGTGGAGTGAAGTATTTCACGAAGATTGATCTGAGGAGCGGATATCATCAAATCAAGATTAGAGAAGGAGATGAATGAAAGACTTCATTCAAAACTAATGAAGGATTGTACAGGCATAGGCATTAAGCTCGCATTTATATCACTGCACTTAATCAAATGTGCATCTTTCTCACACCTTCTATGGATCGACACACATCTCCAACAATTGACCTTGTTTATTTACCATCCTTGACCTAAACAATCCCAATTAGGTCATCCTAAATGAAATGTGTGCACCTAATATGTGCAACAAAATAGGTTGGCACCAAACACCTCCGCAGTAGAATGAAGTGAACAATAAGTACAACGTGAGGGAAAAAGAGAAAAGGAGATATCATAAATTCGCTATTGGGGATGAGGTTATGGTATATCTCAGGAAGGAAAGGTTTCTAGTGGGAGCATACAATAAGTTGAAGATGAGGAAGTTTGGACCATGCAAGATTCTCATGAAGTTTGATTATGGAAATGCATATGAAGTGGAGTTATCGAGGACACTTGTTACATCACCTATTTTCAACATTGTAGACATTTGTGAGTATCATGAATGATAGTCAACTAGAAGTAGCACCGAAGTTGATTTAAAGGAGCAATTACCACATCAACCACCGAAAGAGATTGAGTAGATCTTGGATACCAAAAGTAGGGGGAGCACTAGGAACAAGCAATACAAGGAATATCTGGTAAAGTTGAAAGGTAGACCAATGGAGGATTAATCATGAATTTCTCAAGCTGAGGTAGAGCACCTTGGTTTTCCTCTAGCCCTTGGAAAGTGAGGGACTTACTTTTCTTCCAACCCTGAGTGCCTGATGTAGGCACATCCCTTGTTGTAAAGCAATCCTGTATCAACCAAAATCATTTATTTTCATGCATTTTAGTCTATAGTTGTTTCAACAGATCATTCCGCATTTCATTGCATTGTTATTTCTCAACTTGCAGACAGGATATAGTTTCTACATGTGGCCATCTACATCATATCCAAATTTCAGGAAGTTTGCAGAAAGTTATTGCTCTGAAAATTTCGCTGTTAATTCACTGTCAGAGCATTTGGGGCCGACCTAGCCCAAAAATTTTGTGCAGACATATTTCGGAGCGTGCGAGGCTTAATATAACATCATACAAGCATTTTGGGTCCAAGGGCATCTTTCTTGGAGATTCACAATATGTTTCATTTCGCGGAGGATTATCTTTCATGTTTCAAGGCTGACCTACATGCTTGATAATTAAGATCATTATTGGAGTTGGAGAATGACATTTGAGATCATTTGTAATTCATTTTAAAATGGACATGATAAGTAATCAATAGTTAGATAGGTTGTTCACAAGTCATTAGGATAAATTGTTCGAATAAGGCCTTTGGCCAGTTGTAATGTTGTAATGCCTTGCGATAGGCTTGTGAGCCCTTATACATTCTGCATATAAGGGATATAATGCATGTAAGATTGCCAATTGTTGATTCAATAAATATTTTTGTTAATTGAATATTTCTTGTGTTATTTTTCGTTGTGTTGACTCTCAACTGCACGGTTGGACAGTCCTTTCTGGGCCGTCCATCTGTGATTGCACCAGGAAGCATCTAGATTATCCCCAATGATCAATAATGTCTTCAAGTATCCTATTGCATGATTACACACACATAGATATTTTCTTTTATATATACATATATACTAAATAATAGTTATTCTAATAGATTTCGTATAATTTCCAATTCTTATTTCTCTTCTAAAATCTGCCTCTTTTGATGTCTTAGATTTTTGATGTCTTAGTGATTGATATTTGAATTATTGTTGTCTTAATGATTGATATTTGAATGATTTGAGGCTAAAATGGTTAATGATTGAATAGTTGATGTTTAAATGATGGATATTTGTATGTTTGATTGATTGAATGAATTGATAATTTATTATGATGATATGTTGATTCATTGTTTGCTTGATTTGATGGATTCTTGAGTGATGATTTAATGAGTGTTGTTTTGATGCATTGCCTAGTGATGATTGATAATTTATCCTTGAATGCTTGGAATGATTTCTCCTTTACACTTTACTGGTGAAAGAGTCTCCGATTTTCATAAGATTTGAGTCACCAACCTTCATTGCTACCTTTTTGAGAATAATAAATTATTCTTCCAACTTGATCTCTCTTGCATGTCCTCAAATGAAACCTTCTTACCTTTATATCTTCCAAGATAAGGGAGAAGTCACACGTTTTCATCATGTCTACCCTTTGCAAGAGTCACAACCTTTCACAATTACCATTGTTTTAAAGAGTGCAACCCTTCATAATTTCCGCCATTCCTTTCTTCTTCCATTAATTGCTCCTTGATTGCTATGCTCCCTTCTTTTTTCAAAATTTTCAAATGAACTCTTATCCCTATTATATCTCATGTTTGATGGAGTCACAACTCCTCATTTCATGCCATTTGACCATTCATTAAACTTTCTAAAAATATTATTTATATTATATTATTTTTTTACTTTTTTTAAATATTTTAAATAATATTTATTTATTATTAAATCCTATTTCAAAAGGGGGATATTACAATCTCCAAAATCCAATGCCGTAGATTGAAGATGCAAAACTAGGTGCCAAAAACACTACACATGCATAATGGTAAGCTTTTGCTTGTCAACACATGCAATATTGCAACTACCAATTGTTAGTTAACTTGCACATATAAAATGAGCACCCACCAAAACATAATTACACATCCATGGTGACCACATTTCATGCAAACTCAACTTGAAATAGAAATTGTGCATAACTTGTAGTATCCCAAATGGGATCTGCCCTAGAATTTCTGATTTATGTCCTATATTTCTGATATATTTTTGGACTTTTCCAATTGAGTTTTTTGCTCAAACCCTAGGACTGAATTGTGCTTTTTATTTTCTGATTTCAAATAAAATATCACAACAAAGATACAAGTGTGTAAACATGCCAAATGATGCTACAAATTGATATTTGTATCAAACATGAAATCCACCATAAAAACACAAGATAGGGCATGCAAATGCAGTATACATATCTGATTTTTTGTAGATAACTTCTACGATTGCGTATCAACACAAAGCTATGCCACACTCTTTTGCCAACTTATCAACACAAGTGAATTTAAGTATTTTTAACTAAAAATTAATTTTGGTCAAACATATGATCTTGTAAGATTCATTCTAGCTAAGTTATATATTTCCACAACTTTTCGAATCCAGTTATTGGGCTAAATGCATATTTAGCACCACTTTGAGTCCAATTTACTAAAATAAAATTATTTAAAAACTTGATGTTTCAACAACTTCTACTTGTGTAAAAACATTTTATTTTAATATAAAAATACCCATTTGTAGATCCATAAGTTTAGTTTTAAAAAATGTATATATTTTAATAGTTTAATTATTATTTATATTTTCCTTTTAATTTTTACTAAATGTAGGTTATCAACACAAAACATCAGGTTGATTACCATGTCAAGGAAAAATAGTAAAACTTCTTTAAAAAAATGAAAAAAATATGATGCCCTAGATATAAGAATCTATATCAAGATGGTATAATTTTTTTTCTATTTTAGATTTAAATAATTAATATGAAAGTTGACGTCGACTGGAAACAACTAAGTTTTAATATGCACACATTTTAATATTTATTTTAAAATATATACTTATCAAAATTGGAAAAAAAATATCTATGCCCTAAAGCTTCAAGTTATAAATACACACAAAAAAATTGAAGGAAAAAAAATTACTATATAAAGATTAACGTCTCATATAACTTCATTTTTCATCATTTTAT
>VDFB02134545.1:0-24649 GCA_007258455.2 Sequoia sempervirens | reverse complement strand
CATGAGAAGTTGGAACATTGACATTAGCAACACTAGGGTTCTCTTGTTGTGACGCACAACTTTTCCTTTTAAAATTACTATGGGTTACCCTTTCAGTCTCCTATAGCTTCCTTTTTCCCTTTTTCTGTCCTTTTTCATAAGCTTCTCCTTTCTCAATTTTTAGTTTTTTAACTGTGGGTCCCTTTTTGGATTTCTTTTCAATTTTGACAATGGGGGTTGACAAAAATTCTAGCCATCCTTCCTTACTAGACTCTTTCTTCATGAAATGGTGCTTGATAATTAAATGAATCAAACTATGATACCTAATGGATGACACACCCCTATATTTAACCCTAGATACCATAGAAGATATTTGAGTGAATAGAAAGGAAGGAAGGTGAATTCTTGTGGAAGGTCTGGTGTTTCCATACCTCAAATGCATGAGAATTCATATTCCTGGCCCTAAGATTGTGTCATATTTCCCCTCACAAGTGAAAAATTTCATCAACCATGTTACAACTATCTTCCATGGATCCTCCAGACTGTTGCAAGCAACTTCTTTTTGGCTACCCTTATGCCACAAAATTTATGGTCGTCTTCTAGGTTCTTCATGAAATGCAGACACTAATTCCTCAAAACCTACATTCCCTTTGTTTATTGGCTCACCTTCAACTGGAATACCAAAGAGTTCACTTATAACAGTAGGGCTAACCTCTATTATTTTCTCTCTTACTTTGGTAACATTCACATGAAAGTTCCTAACAAATTCTTTGACTAAATAAAGTTTGAAACCTTCATACATTTGTATAAACTTGAACCACCTTTCCTATCTGAGCAATCCCTTTATTTTAGGATCTAAAATGAAGTTCTCTAGCTCTGAATTTATTTTATGCCCCATTTTTTCTTTTTTCTGCAACTTCAACAGAGAAAATGGTGGACACAAACTACTAAGTGAAATGCAAAATGAATGTTTTTTTCCACAAATGAAACACTTTTAAAAAAAAATGCATGTTGTGTCAAGATGTTGGGCCTTTATTTCACCTCATTCCTTGTGGACGTTTCAAAAAATATCAACCAGTACTTTGAATTATTTTGAATTGATATGAAATCTCCCTTATTACTTGTACTTATTGCAGCAGTCACTTCAATGTCAAATCCTTATGCCTCCGCCAAATTTTGAAATGATTAAAACTTATTTATTACAACATTAATAACTACGAGTGAAGATTTCTATGCTCAAAATATTTAATTAATTTCACATTACAATAACTAAGTTAGAAAGTAATATTTTGAAAATAATATCTACAATAAATGTGTACCTTTTATTAAATGCAAGAGTCAATTGGAGCATGCGAATTAACTCAGCTGGAAAAAATTCCAACGAGTCAATCAGAGAGAGCTCAAAATTAACAAGAAAATTTATTACAGAGAACTTTGGAAACATCAGGGGTCATCAGGAGTCATCAGGAGGGCCGCTATTTTTGGTTTTCAGCCATTCCCCTTTTTTTCTTTTTTTCTTTTCTTTTTTTATATTTTTTCATTTTTTTGGAAGATAAACTGTCATTTATGGTTTTCAATTTATCTCCTTTATTCAAAAGGTAAACCACCATTTTTGGTTTTCAATCTACCTTCTTTATTCATACATTTTCAAAAGATTATCTAGGAGCACATTCTCCTATGGAAAGAATATCTTCCATCAAAAACTGTTCAACTCTATTCTGCAATTCTGATACAAATTCTTCTTTTGATGTAGGTTTGTGATACATCTTCAAACGATGACCGTTAACCAACATGATCCTTCTTTCTCCATCTATTGGTATCAGGTGAACAACTTCATTTTGAAAAACTTGATCAATTTCCTAGGGTCCCAACCATCTTGTATGAAATTTCCCTCTAAACTCTTGAAATCTGGAGTCAAACAATAGTTCCCAATCTCCTTTCTTGAATTGTCTGGTCACAATATTTTTATCACGCCATTCTTTCCTCTACTTCTGGATTATTTATGTATAATGAAGAGCTTCCATTCTCATTTCATCCAATTGGTTCAACTGTAGAATTCTATTATTTTCTGCTTCAGGCAAGTCAATACCAACCTGCAATGCTATTTTCAATGTTTGCAATTCAAACTCAATAGGCATGACTAGATTTTTTCCAAACACTAACTCATATGGAGAGAATCTAGTAGTTGTCTTCCAGGTTGTATTGTATGCCTAGACTACTTCATCTAACCTTTCTTCCCAATCTATTTTTCTCAATGAAACAACTTTGTCAAAATATTTTCTAATTCTCAGTTAGTAACTTCTACTTGCCCATTCGCCTGAGGATGGTATGGTGTAGATTTTCTATGTGTCATCTGATATCTCTGCATAAAAGCTTCCATCATAGTAGATACAAACTGAGGTCCTTGATCTGATACTATCTCCCTTGGTGCACTGAATCTCTGAAGAATATGCTTGTATATAAAATCAACTACTTTATCTTCCTTTGCTGCTAGCAAAGCTTTCACTTCAGCCTACTTTGTGACATAGTTTGTGCAAACTAGAATATATTGTTGTCCTCTAGAAGGCAGATCAACAGGTCCCACAAAATCAATTCCCCATTTCTCAAATGGTTCCAGAGTTATCTTAGGTTGTAACGACATCTCCATTGTTGGTGTAGGTCTTCCCACACACTGGCATTCATCACAATGCTTAACAAATAATGAAACATCCTTTGTCATAGATGGCCAAAAATAACTAGCTCCTGAGATCTTATGAACATTTCTAACTACTGAATAATGTCCTCCTTCTGGCTCATGATGGCAAGCATGTATGACATCATAAACATCTATTTTAGAAAAATACCTGTGAAGAACATGATCAAGAAACATTTTAAATAAAATTCCATTTATCCATTGAAACCTATAACTTTTATGAATTAATCTCCTTTTTTGCTTAGGATTGAAATGATTTGGACACTTCCCTATTACAAGATAATTTGCAAGATCAAAAAACCATGGTGGATGAATTGATATTGCAAACAAGTGCTCATCTAGAAATGTGTCATTTACTGGCTCTTGATCACCCTGTAAAATAATTCTAGAAAGGAAATGAAGAAGTTGAGAAACCCAACTTCACAGACCCCAAGAATCACCTGCATGCAATAACCTATCACAAAGAAAGAAAGATATACAGAACAACAAAGATGCTCTGCAAGCCTCAAGCTGAAAAATACATTAAGAGAATGAATAATTACAATGAGATCAATCCTTAAGAAAGGATATCAAACCCTAAAAAGAAACCCTAGTGTTCACAATTTAATTAATTAATTATTAATGTGCCTCCTAGTTTAGCTTAAGCAAACCTAGTGATAAGTGACTTAATTAATTAACCAATATGATTAAATTAATTAAGTAAAATGACTTATTACTCTAACACCTCAAGATGAACTTAGGGAGTAGCTAAAACACTAGGAAAAGATGCATAAAAGCAAAGATGGGTCTCGACAATATGGCCCAATCAGGTACCCATGTACAAATGCAATGCAAACTAAATCAAATGAGGTAAAGGAGAAAACCACGTGGGAACAAAACTCCTCCCCAAAATAGAATGCAAAAACCAACTAAGTGATGAAAGATGGAGGACTCCATAAGACCCCCCAAGGACAACATCCATCACAAAGATACATGAATGAACCCCCCTAGAGGAGAGGAATGAAGAGACCACATAGCTCGATACCATGTGATAATTTTCAGGAATTCTAGAAGAGTTGAAAATTACAAAATTGCACAATAAAAAATAAAGAAAGCATGAAGAAAAATATGCTAGAATAAATTGTATTCTATATATCAAATGAGAGTACATGCATATAAAATATACAAAGAGCCATTGCTTTATATAGAGCAAGGCAAAGCATGAGGTAACCCAAGTTCTCACATAAAGCATGGAGTTCAACTGGAGTTAGCCTATGCAATAAAACAAAAAGTTTATTTAAGGATAAAAGCGTATCTAAGAAAGCTTATCCAAGAAAGCATGAAACTTATCTCGAAAGAAAAGAAGGAGCTTTAAGGAAAAATCAAGAGATTCCTTAGTTAGCTTACAATCAAATAAAGCAACAATAGTTATCCATAGGAAGTTGCTAAGTATCCATAGGAAAATAGCATTTATCCAATGAAGTTGCTAATTTGCACTAACACCCCCCTTAAGTCTAACTAAGGAGACAGTAACCTAGATGCATGAAAACATGAATGGGTCCAGCTACAAGGCCATGTTAGGTACCCAATTACAAAGAGGAAAGGAGAAACCCGGTGGGAAAAGCTCCTAACCAAAATATACAATATTGATATCCATCACAAATCCAATCAATCTTCATCCACATAAAGGATGACAGGTGAAAAACCATACAACCCTTCTCATAATTAAATAATCTCTGCAAAGAAGCACTGGAAGCACACTTGTGGAGTAACATGGAATCCTTAATCGACAAGCAAGGAAAGATACTATGTTTTCTAGAAACCGTGATAGAGTCACTGAATGACTGGTTGGAATCAATAAAGCAATAAAGACCCAATGCCAAGGAACACTGAAAACTCACAACCGGCAAACTTTGGAATCATGAAACAACAGTAGATTGAAAAAAGTCTGTAACAAATGATGGAGAGATCAAAAATAAAATGTAAACCTAATGCATGCAAAAAAGAAATAGTGCATGCACAAATGAATGTTCACATCCCTCCATGATTTCCAACCCTGTAATATAAGATGAATTTTCACTCAAATAGCTCTAAGCTCTAATACTCATGAAGAAGTTGAGAAACCCAACTTCACAGACCCCAAGAATCACCTGCATGCAATAACCTATCACAAAGAAAGAAAGATATACAGAACAACAAAGATGCTCTGCAAGCCTCAAGCTGAAAAATACATTAAGAGAATGAATAATTACAATGAGATCAATCCTTAAGAAAGGATATCAAACCCTAAAAAGAAACCCTAGTGTTCACACTTAATAATTAATAAATAATTAATTATTAATGTGCCTAAGTTTAGCTTAAGAAAACCTAAAGTGATAAGTGAATTAATTAACCAATATGATTAAATTAATTAAGTAAAATGACTTATTACTCTAACACTGGAAATGTGTCATTTACTGGCTCTTGAACACCCTATAAAATAATTCTAGAAAGGAAATCAGCAACAACATTATCTTTACCAGGCTTATCTATAATTGTCACATCAAACTCTTGCAACAATAATAACTATCTTATAATTTGTCCACCCACTACAACTTTATTCATCAAATATTTAATAGCAGCATGGACTGTGTGAATGAATATCTTGTAACTAGTAATATAATGCCTAAATTTATTGATTGCATATATTACTACTAAGAACTCTTTTTCAATTGTTGTGGAATTCCTCTTGGCAGGATTCAGATTTTTACTAATATAGTAGATAGCAAGCATTGCTTAATTTTCATCTTTTTGTACCAAAACTGCACCAATGGAAAAGTTGGACGCATCAACATGTATATGAAATGAGACTCCCCAAACAGGTCCTTTGATAATTGGAGTAGTAGTTAAGGCGTGTTTAATTATTTCAAATGACTTTTTACAATCACTTGTCCAAAGAAACTCCACATCTTTCTTGAGCAATGTAAACAAAGGTTCAACAATTTTACTAAACCCTTCAATAAATCTTCTATAGTAACCAGCATGCCCAAGAAAACTACGAACTTTAGTTTGACTTGTAGGGATCTCAATCTTTTGAATAATTTCTATTTTCTTTGGGTCAACTTTTATCCCCTCTTTTGAAATGTGATGTCCCAAAAAAATTCCTTTTGTCATCATGAGGGAACTCTTTTCATGATTCAAATACAACCTAATATCCTTACAACTTTGCAAAACTTTATTCAAACTCTCAAGTGCTTCCTCAAATGTTTTTGCATGAACTGTGAAGTGATCCATATAAACTTCACATGAAGTAGTCAAATATGCAAAAATTGCCAAGATAACTCTCTAAAAAGTTGATGGTGCATTGCACAATCCAAATGGTAAAACTGTATAAGCATATGTTCCCTAGGGACATGTAAATTAGTCTTATCTTAGTCTTCAAGAGCTACTTGGATCTAATTATAACCACTAAAGCCATCTAAGAAAGAGAAATAACTACTGCCAACTAGGTTATCTAGTACTTGATCAATAATTGGCAAAGGAAAATGATCTTTTTTAGTGGCTTTGTTTAATTCTCTGTAGTCCACACATACACACCATTTTCCATTTTTCTTGGGAACAATAACCAATGGAGAAACCCATTGACTATCAAATATTAGATAAATAAACCCTACTTTCAATAGTTTTTCTATCTCTTGTTTCACAATATCTCGTAGAGCATGATTAATCCTCCTTTGACCTTGCCTTACTGGTTTAACATCTTCAGTATAAATATGATGAGTACAAATAGAAGGGTTAATTCCTCTCATGTCTTTATATTCCAAAGAAAACGCTTCAGAATTATTTTCCAAAGTCTGCTTCAATTCCTTTTCTTGGGAAGAAGATAATGATGAATTAATGAAAAGAGGCTTATCCCCTGCTACTTTTATTTCTTTGGTCTTATTCTTAGAATCAAGTGAATCTCCAACAAGTTTTTTTAAGGGAACAGTGTTTGAATTTTGTTGATGTAACATTCCTTGACACCTCTCTTTTTCTTGACTGATATTTTTAGAATTAAGATTGTGTTCTTCATATTCCTCAATATGTTCTACCAAGGTAACCATAGCTAATTCTACGTCATCTTCTGAATCGATATCCTCATCAACCCAAAGTTACATGTTAGGTTGAAATGATGGTTGAGCTGGAGGAAAAAGTGACAATTCCTTCTATTTTTTACCATTAGAAATGATCATACTTCCTAATCTACAATCTATCAATGTTGCTACAGTAGCCAACCATGGTCTACCTAAGATAATTGGATAACCATAATTCTTCTTTCTATATTTAAGAACTAAAAATTTGACTAGATAATCCCATGTATCAATAGTAACCATGATGTCTTCAATAACACCTTCAAGTTTAGCTGTAGATTGATCTGTTAACTATAAAATGGTTGTTGTGGGTTGAACAATTGTCATACCTAACAATTCAACAGTGTTTGATGTGATAACATTAATAGATGCTCCTAAATCAATTAGTATGTTGGTTATCTCAATCCCTCCAATACTTAAAGTTATCATAGGACTACCAAGATCATTATATTTTTGAGGTAGTAATCTTCCTGATAAAAAAATTGTGAGTTTTGTCCCTATCTATATTGTAGGAGGTAATTTCTTCTTTTTTAGCTCACAAAGAAGTTCAGAATCTACCACATTCATATAATTTGGTTGAGATTTGTTGGGAGCTAATTGTTCTATTTTTAAACATTCAGGATAAGGTGTTGCATAACCTTTTGTTCATCATCAGATTTCTTATCTTCCTTTGAATACTCTTTTTCTTTCTCACTTTCTTGATCTTTAACGTTTGGTATGAATGGAACATTTCGGTTCCTCAACTGAATATCATTGGCATCTATCACATTCAAGGTGGGAGGATTTACATCATTATGATTGTTTTTCGGATTTGAAATAGGTTGTGCTGGCAACTAAGGCTAGTTTATTTGTTCATTAGTTGGATTAGGACCAGTGACTAATGAAGGCGACTGTCCCCAAGGATGCCTTGGTCCCTAATTTTTCCATGGTTGAAATTGTGTTTGATTTTGCTACCATTGTGGTTGATTCGTCCACCATTGTGACTGATTTGATTGCCACTACGGTTGATTCCACTGAGGATTTATCCATTTGGGTTGACCCCAAAATGTAGGTGGTGGTTGTGCTTGGTAAGGAGGAGTCCATTGGTTTGCATTTGGCCAAGGATTTTGATTCCAATTATCCCTAGGACCATATTGCCCTTGATTAGCATTATATCCTGTATTTTGGGATCTTTGTCCAACATATTTAAGTTCTTCCTCTACTTTAGGTTTTTTTTTCAAATGATTTTTAATTCCAAGTAAAAGGCTACAAGACCCTGTTGCATGATGTTTCTCACAAATTTCACAGAGATCAATTTCATTTAATGGACATTCTCTCAAAAGATGTTTATGTCTACATTTGGAACAATAAATGGATAAAGGCTCAGTGGTCTTCTTATCTCCTTGAATGTTGAGATGAAGGAGTAAATTAGTTTTCAAATTTGCAATTTCTTCCATTACTTGAGATACATCAGGAGTGAGAACTTTATTTCTTCAAGAGTTTCTAGTCCCTACTCTAGTCCTAGAGTAGTTTCTACATATCTCAATAATTTCTTCTAAAGAAAGCTTATTAATGTCTCCTTTCCCCATAAGATTCAAAGATTCTCTAGATTCATCATCAATTCCTTTAAAAAAAATGTTTTATTAATCTCATTATCCAAATCATTACTACACCTATTACGCACAAACTGAAATCTATCAGCATAATCTTCCAAGCTTTCATCTTCTAATTGTCTCATTCAAAAAAACTCCTCTTTCCTATCTCTTACTTGACAGTAATCTTGATATTTATCCAAAAACTTAGTTTCCATTTCCTGCCAAGTTGAGATTGTTCTTGCACCTAAACCCATGACCCAGCATAAAGCTGACTCTTTCAATGTAGAAGGAAATAATTTTAACTTCTCATTATCAGCTATATGGTCATAGGTCTAACGTAAAACCTTAAACTCAAAGAGAAATTGGTAACGATCCTCAAAAGTTTTTCCCCTAAAGGTAGGTAATACAGAAGGTGAAATTTTTTTCATAGGAGGCTCATCATTTTGTACATTCAGATTAATAAGATAGGAAAAGGTCCTATTATTTGGTGGAGGATCATTTTCTGGTTGGTCACCCACTTCTTCTTGATGTTGTTCCTGATTCACTTGTTGATTTTCAATCTGATGTTGTTCAACTTCTTGTTCTTGATCGAAATTAATATTTCGTGGAAGAAATCTTCCTAGAGGATCTCTAGCTCATCTCATCCACAATCTAAATTTTCTTCCTTATCAACACTAAGGCTTCAAACTTAAATAGCCAGATCTTTTAATTCCCCAGCAACAATGCCAAAATTGATGGGAAAGGTCATTGATGTCACTTCTTGCATCATTTAATATTTCAATTATCAAACCGAGTGTGTCTTAGAGCTGTATGTGATAAGGGTGTTTCCATGAATTGGGGGGTTTTGAATTGTAAACAATGACTTTTGGTTGCAATTTAACTCTTTCAAGAGCTTTCAGGAGCTCACAGAAGTGGATCTTAACAACTAGTTTCTAACTAATTCTAAAGATTTAATCCTAACTTATCTCTTAACTAACAATTGTTCAAAATCCAATAACTTAGTTCATACTTTACTTGACTTTATTGCAATTGATTCATGGAAGGATTAAGCTAAAAATTGAATTTACTCTTAATCTAGAATTCAGAATTGAAATGTAATTGAAAAAGGAAATCTATTTACGTTTGAAAAAAGGAATCTATTTACGTTTGTAGAAAATAAATATTAACCTAGAAAAAAGTAACACTAAATTCCATGAACGAATTCCAAACAAGCTTCAGTTTCATCTTCCCATAAGTCATCATTATCTCTTCCATTAAAACTACATGCATTTGAAAATAACCAATGAGTCTAATTCCTATGAACATTAATTAAATCTATAGTAAATGAGTGAATATTAATCTATAGTAAAGCATAATAAAGCATCTTGAGAACACAATGAACTTAATCTAAGAATATGAGTAATCGCATTCACTAGTAATGATTAAACAAATATCAACCTTCCTAACTTTCCAATTGACATGAATTAAACATAAATCAACTAAATCAAAGAACATAACACAAGGTCACCTCCTTCGGTTTAGCGGTCCCTGCTCTTCCTCTGGTGGGACCTATACACCGAGATTGAAATCAACTTCTTATTTGCATTCCAATTGGTCAAAATAGGCGAGTAGAACAAAAGTGCAGATTAAAAACATTACAATCCTAAAGCAAAAGATTAACTAACTCCAAACTAAAACTAAGGATGGATATTTATAAGAATATCCACTTATTTGAATACAAAAATTGTTGCAGCCCGCTAAGATACAAAGTGGCAAAAACTAAACTAAACAGAAACGAAAGTGTCATAAGTAAATCCACCACATGATAATAGCTAAACATGAAGTTCTCAAACTGACTAAAGAAGCCAATTTGGAAGCACTCATCAGGATCCAGCTGGAGCGATCAGGAGCAAGAAAAATTTCAATTTTGTTAAATAGGGAGTTTAACACATCCACCTCATGAAGTCAACATTTAATCAACTAAACAAAATCCTCAAAGATAGGATGCTATTATGAGAGAAAAATATCTCAAATTACATAATCATTTCATCATTAATAATCATTAAAAAGCAACACATTTAATGCAAAATATCATTTCTAATGTATCCTCCAATTAGTTAAACATGAGGCAAAATCAAGCAAACATTCAAGCATATAGTCTACCGCCAGCATAGTTAATTAATATATAATAAAGTATTTGCAAACATAAAAGGATCGATTAAAGTGGCATTTCATGCACTCATCATAGATCACCTCAAAAAATTTGAAAGCTTTCATCCTTTCAAATTATGCTAAATACATTCTTCACACATGTGTGACTACAAATTCCTTTCGCATGAATTCTTGAGTTCATAACCTTAATAATTTTACTTCCATCATGATATGACATCAAAGGAGGGGTTGATAAATTTTTTGATTAATGCTCCCCCTTAGCCAAGTTCAGAATTAATTTTTGAGTGACATATATGCATTGGAAGATGACACAAAAACAAATGCTTCTAGTTCTTGCTTTTTAGATTCTCCTTCTTTTCTCCATATTCTCTCCATCTCTTTCTTAACTTTTGTCGGGTCAGCCTTGATGACTGATTCATATCCTTTTTCTGGATTGCTACCTCTCAATTTTCTACTTCTAATATGTTTCAAATTGCTACAATTAAATCAAACAACATTCTTCCATCCAAACTTTATCTTATTCAATCCATACTTGCACTAGTTAGCTTTATGCCCAATTAAATTGTAGAGATAATAGTGACCTTTAAACAAATAAATCATCTTAAATTTGAATTCTGATTTCTCTTGATTTCATCATTTTGTTTCGCTTTACTTTTGCAATTTTTTCCCTGTGTCCAAACTTATTGCAAGAATAATAAACATCATTAAAAGATAATTACCTTTGAGTGTTAAGTTGTCTAATGGGAGTACTTTCGATATAGCTTCTTAAGTCCTTGATTTTTCCATCTTTGCACAGAGTCTTCTTATCTGGAGGTTGCTTTATCTCTGAATTATGTTCTTCTTCAAACCCTAAGCCTCTTTTATCCATTGCAGGTCTTTGAGAATCAATCAACTCATTAAGCTTTGCATAGCTTGTCTTGAATTTATCCTCAAATTTTTTTTCCTTTTCCAAATCTGATCTCAAAATTTCCATCTCTTGCTTGAGCTTTATACATTCATCTATCTTCCTTTGAATTTCAACTCGCAATTGATACATCAACTTGGGAGCCATCAAAGGTATTTGGATTTGCAAAATCAACCTGGTACTATCCATAAATTTGCAATAAAAATCCACCTCTTGTCCTCCCAAGCAAAAAAATTTTTAGTTGTAGGCACTTTTTCATTTCAAAATTGGGCAATATCTCTATATAGTTTGGAAAAAATATATATTGGCTTTATATAGTTTGGAGAATAATCACATCATTGACATTGAATACAATTTATTCTTGTCACATTCTATCTCTTTTTGTGCTTTTACATTTGGTCTAAAGATCTTGGTATCCATAGCCAATTCTAACATGGTATCGAGCATGTTGAATTTTTTTTTTTTAGACCCAGAATCGGGTAGCACCCTATAAACCGCGCCTAAACTTTTTAACGTGACCGGCCGCGACACGCCCCACATGGGGTGGGGAGACTAGAACTTGTGACCAACCTCCGCACAAAGATTTAGCCAACCAAGTTAGGGCCCAACCCGAGCATGTTGAATTCTAAAGCCTTCAATCCTTTTCTTTTCTTCCAATTGGTGAAGTAGTCTGGTGATATCATCATACTCTCCTTTTATTTGAACACGGAATCTTCATATCTTCTCCTCAGATCCTTGATACAATCATTTGCTTTCCTCAGCTTATTCTTCATATCTTCATTTTCTTCTAAGTGACTAGCAGAAACCACTTCTAGAGGAAAAAAAAATCTTATAATCAAATTTTGGGACCATCCTCAAGCTGTTAGGCTTCTTCAGAGGAACCAAAATCTGATACCAATTGTTGAACATCTCATGAAATATTGAGGGGGAGTGAATCAATATTCCATAAAACCATTTACATAAAATCCATCTAAGGATTATCACAAATTTGATTGAATTACCAGAGGAAAACATGAAATCAATACAAAGCATCATCAAACATGAACACTAGAGTTTTTATGTGGAAAACACAAAATGGGAAAAACCACGGTGAGGATTAGCTCACAATATAATATATTCGGATATAGAATATTACAGGGCTCATTTCCAGGACTCACTGTCCTTGAAAGACTCACAACCTGAATATAAAAAGAGATGGCTAACCGCCAAGATACAAAAGTGTATGGCTCACTGCCACAAGTGTGAACTAATAAAGAATTCACCTTCCCTATGTTGTAGTTTAGTTCTAGTGAAGCAAAATGCTTGAGTAACTTACTCAGCTACTCATCTATACAATTCGCACATATTTATTTTCAACTTCTGTCTTGCAAACATTCTTCTCTCTTCCTCTCTTTCTCACCACACACACATCCACACCAAAGAATGCCTTACATATATACATGTGTATCCATGTTTCTTAATTAGGTCATCCTAATTAGAGAAACCTTAATTCAAAAGCTAACTTTGTCGATATGGACCTAAGATAGATCCCTTTAATATTAATATGTAGTTAGGTTGGCCAGAGTTAAACCAAAACTCCAAACATATGTACACACCATCAATTGTTCAACATAGAAACTTGTTAACTCATTGAATTCTCCCTTGGACGACATCAAACTACTTATCTTTGACACCGCACGGTATGATAATTAATTATGAGAAAATATAGAATCTCCCACAACAGAGTGCGGGAGGAAAACTCACTGAGGTCTGCAAAACATAATATTGTCATCATACCTCCCAAATTCCTTCACATATCATCATGAAACTCCAAAGTAGAATACATCTTGTAGGCTCAAACATGTGTACAAATTCCTGTAATGATATCTTTTACTAAGATAGAATTCAGACCCAAAAAATGATGTATAGAGTCAGTGTAAAAGTATAGCACTATTTACAACCAACTGGTAATAGTACCTCACAACCCATGCACCCTAGTCAGTTAAAATTGTGTCAAAGAATGCAACTGATGTCAGGGTAAATCATGTTATCAGCTTCTAAGTAGATCATACAAAAATAGGATAGTCCAAATCAAAATACCATATCAACAAACATTCATAACCAGAGCAGAAAAATACTAGCAATCAACAAAATTTCATTACTTGTTGACATTAATGACAACCTATCAATTTCCAAAATATATCACCTCAATTTTGTTGGGGTCCACTTGAATTTCTTCATTTGACACAAAATGTCCCAATACAATCCCTTTTGTCTTCATCATGAAGAATTTTTTATGACTCAGGGATAAGTTATGTTCTTGGCACCTTTTGATACCTTCTCTAGGTTGCCAAGTGATTCATCATATGTATTCCCATAAGTTGTGAAATCATCCATGTAAATCTCCATGAAATCATGTGCAAATTATGAGAATATACTCAAAACTACCCTCTAGAAGGTGACTGATGCATTACATAGCCCAAATGACAAGAGAAAATAAGAATATGTGCTCCAAGGGCATTTGAAAGTTGTCTTGTCCTGGTCTTTTGGGGCTATCTTAATTTGATTGTAGCTACTAAATCTATCCAAAAAGGAAAAGTGCTTCATGTCTGCTAATGAATCAAGTACTTAGACAATGAAGGGGAGTGGAAAGTGGCCCTTCCTATTTGTAGCATTCAATTCACGGTAGTTGACACACACTATCCATTTTCCTCCTTTCTTAGGTACGATTACTAGAGGTGACACCCACTGACTATTAGAGATAGGATAGATAAAGCTTGCATCAAGACATTTTTCCAATTCTGATTTAACTATATCTTGGAATTTAGGGTTCATCCTTCTTTGGGGTTGTCTAACTAGTTTAAAACCATCATTGATGTAAATCCTATGCATGCACAAGTCTGGTTCTATCCTCTTCATGTCATGATTATCCCATGCAAAGGCTAATGTGTGTGCTTGCAACACATTCATTAGTGATGCATGTTGTACATCAATTAATTGACTATTAACATTTAATGTTTTACCCAACATTATCTCTAAAGTTAAGGATGTTATTTGAATAGATGAGATTTAAAGTCCTGCTATGTTTGAAACACATTGGTGTGGTCACAAAGTGTGTAAAATTTAGGAAATTAACTTAGATGAATTGGCAAGGATCATATCTTACATAGGATCTTACAGAAATGTTAGACAATCATGGTGCTATGGGTCCGTACCATAGTTATATTGCATGATGTTCAGTATCAAGTCATCTTCATCTTGGTTTTCTAACAAGGGGTTGCATTCAATAGTCGTCAAGGTTCGCAAGGAGTACTAATCTTCCTCATCTAGGGTATGCCAAATGGTTTTTTCTAGTTTTGCATGTGGCTAGGCTAATGGATAAAGGACCAATTTCTTAGTCACATTTTCATTGGAAATGATCATATTCCTAGATCTACAACCTATGAAGGAATTTTTTGTTGACAACCAAGGTCTTCTTAAAAAGAGAGGATAGCCTACAAGATTAGCTTTAGGTTGCAATACCATAAATTTTTTAGGGTACTCCCATGAATCCAATTTTATTTCCAAGTCCTTAATGATAACCTCAAGTTTAACTGTGGGCCTATCTGCCAACTGTAGAGAAGTAGGTGTAGGTTTGAGTTTATTAACTATAATAACTTCATAGTCTCTTTGGTCATTACATTAATATCTTCTCCTAAGTCAATTAAGGTGTTCTTAATGAGAGTTTCATTTATCTTGACACCAACTACAGGGCTCCTAGGGTCTACATACTTGAGGATAGTTATTTTTCCCAACATAATATCTATAAGTTATCCTAAGACATGTATAGTCTGAGGTTCTTTCCACTTCTTTCCTAGCTTTTTAAGGCATAGTTCTCTCACTATTTTAGTATAGATAGGAACTTCCTTAATCGATTGGATAAGGGGTATTTTGATGCAAACATCCTTAAGTTGTCCCAACAAGTCAATTTCAACTTGTGTTTGATGCCTTTGAACTACTAATCTTTTAGGGAATAGAGGTTCTAGACTTGGATTAGTTGGGTTAACCCAATTTGACTCAATCTCCTTATGTTGGTTGTCCTAGTTCTCTACTAAGGGTTCCTTGTCAAACAATTCAGTGATGTGAGGAGATGAAGGACTAGCCAACATTTTCCCTAACTTGAGGTGGACATCACTCACCTCAACCCCATAAGTAGGGTATTGAATAGATTTGTTAGTATAAGCCTATTGAACAGGCTTGTTATTGGGGTTAGGTGTAGGTTGAACTAGTAGTTGAGGTTATCTGGGTGGTTTTGGTACTAGATTTATTGGGTTTAGCATAATGACTTGTTGTGGTTGTAAGGGTTGTTGTGGCTATTGATAATTCATGTTTTTATTTTTCCATTGTTGCCCTTTTTGCCACTGAGGTTGTCATTGATTTTGTTGGGGTGGCCATTGAGAATTATAGATAGATCCTTGGTAATTTTGTGATGACCACATGTTTTTTTTGTTGATTCCAATTGGATTGAGGCATTGGCATTGCTAGCTTTGAATATTGGCACAAGATTGAGGGTTCCAACTAGGAAAATTTGTATTGTTACCAGGAAATGACATGTTATAATTCAAAGGATCTTGGGGCATACCCTTTCTTAGTTGTCATGGTTTCCTTTGAGCTGTGTAAAATACTTTTCCATATTCACCTTCCAATGCATGAAAGTCTGATGTTCCTTGCTTATCTTCAAAGATACTTGCCACCTTCTTGCATTTGCAGTTAATCCTTCTCTATCTATAATGTGGGAAACATTCTATAAGGGTCGCTTTTTCCTCTTCTTGCTTCTTTTTCATATGGAGGGTATCTAATTGTGTAGCTAGATGGTTGATGATACACTCCTTCATATTTGACAGAAGATTGCTTAGCTCTACTCTAGAGACTCAATTGGATGGTTTGTTGATGGAAAATGTCCTATCTCCTCTAACTTTCTTGGTGAAAGACCTTGAATATTTCCTGCATGCTTTGCATATTTCCTCAAATGGTGCATGAGAGATATCTCCTACCCTAATAAGGTTAAGTGCATCCATGCAATCCTCATTAATTCCTCCCAAGAATATCAACTTTAAAGACTCATCAAAGAGTCCATTTTGGTAGGATTTCTTAAGGAAAAACTGAAACCTCTCCATGTAGTCTTCCAAGGATTCATCTTCCTTTTGTGACATCCTCAAGATGTCATCCTTTTTTCTATTTATGCCTCTGAAATAATCCTGGTACTTTTCCAAGAACTTTGTCTTCATGGAATTCCAATTTGCAATAACATCTATTCCCAAACCCATAAACCATCTTAGAGCAGCATCCTTCAATTTTGTTGGGAACAATTTGAGCTTATGTGCATCTGTGGTATAATCATAACTTCTACATATCACATCAAACTAAAAAAGGAAGGTATTTGGATCCTCCATGACCAAACCATAGAAGACAGGTAGTGTTGAAGGAGGTATGTTCTTCAAAGTAGTTTCTCTCTTCTAGTTGGCAATGGGGAACTCAAAGGTTACATTCTCTAGTGGGTCTTCCACTATTGCATCACCCATAATGTTAATGTGTATGTGGGAAGCCTCCTCTGTGTCTGGTGTGGGTACTGGTGTCAGGGATGATTCTTCTTCAAGAATACCATCGCTCTGTTCACTTTGTCCACTAATATCCTCTATAACTTCATGTGATGTGGGGAGAAATCTTCCCAAAGTGTCTCGTTTCCTCTATATACAATGATTATGACTCTTTGGATCAATAGTTCTTGCACATTGTTAGTAAAGCATTTTTGTGTTGATGACTAAAACCTAATTTCCCTCATTCCGAAAATAAAACACTAAACTATGAAATCTTGAAATTACACAAGAGAATAATAAATGTAGCACCATCCTCGATAATGACACCAAAAATGTAAGGCCTTTCTAATGTTCAATCAACTTGGTGTTTATGAGTGGACACACAATTCAAAGGATAGGTTCCTAACTGAATAGTTCACTGAACCCTCACAAAGGATTTATTTAATTATCAACCAAGGCTTCATAAGATCTCGATGATGCTAGAACTGTATGTGCATTCATGGACTCTACATGGCCTATATAAATGAGTATAGGTAGTTACACCTGTACATAAAATAGTAAAGGTTGGAAAAAGGAAATAAAGTGATAACTTAAAAAATAGGAGAAATAATTTGTAACATATTACTTATGCTATGAGTACCTTCAGGTTAATACTATAACTTCTAACTACTAAGACTGAACTTTAAAACTAACCGATATTACTGACTTTGACTCCTAACTGTTTAAGTTCTCTAGATATTGACTCAATGTACTGCTATAGAATGTAATTCATGCTACAAATATCATTTATGGAATTCACATACATACAAGTGAGAAATTAGATAAATAGACACAGTAATCAACATCTAATCTAGTACAAAAAGTAAGATGGTTTGGTAGTACCTCAAGTGGCCCTTGCTCAAATTGTTGTACCCACAGGGAATATCAAATATGCACTATTGATCAATGATTCATGACAGTAAACTAAAACTCTTTTATTGTTGTAGAGAAGGGGGACCTGTTGTCATAGGAGAGTCCTAAGTAATAGGCTGCCCTAAACTACCTTAGGTTTTCTATGAAAATTGAAGGGGACAAGGTACTGAAGCTGAAAAGGAAGGATAGATGGCTTGCTTCCTTCCTTATGCTAAATTTGGATGCTCATAGGGTCAAAAGAGTTAGTTTCCAAGGTTCGGTCTACTACCCAGATAGCTCATTGTCTGAAGACAATAGTGTGCATCTCAGACTCCAATGTGGTGTGTTGGTGTCTCAAGGACATGTTGGTGTCCATATGGATAGAAGGTCCAGAAAGCAAACTGAAACACGAGAAAACCTACTAACTTCATGAATGATAGATGTTTTATACTACGAAAGAATACTAGAGAGAAGAGAACTAAAAGTGTAACAAGAGGAATATTGTAGCTAAATTATGCTAGAATAGACAAAGAGAGGGTGATGAATTAGAACTATCCACCCGCGAATTGAATCTTCAAGTAGCTCCACTCACACGCACCTACACATACAAAGATAGAAAAACTTTGGGGCTATATTTAGAGGACTACCTCAGTTAGTCCCTTGCTTTAGTGTTCACACCTCCATGGATAGACATATAGCCACAGAGTACAAAAAATGATAAAGAGATAGAAAGGAAGTTGTAGTACTAAGAGAAAGCACCAACAACAAGTATTCTATATAGTAAACAAAATGATGCAAAGATAAAATAGTAATGGAAAATATCACCTTCATAGCTACAAGTGCTCAAGGAAAGTAGTGGAAGGAGACAGCTTGTGAATCCTCCAACAATAGCGTTGTCATGAAAAACGTGGTGTAGAAGCCAAGAACAACAACTTGCAACCAAGAATATCAAATCTTGAGAGTGAAAGAATGGAGCTAAGAGTGTGTAGATAGTGAATGAGATAAAGAAGAAGGTTGAGATTGGAGAAGAATGTTCAGAAGATCTAGCACACCTGGATGTGCAGGAGGTAGCTCTATAGGTTATCGGTCCCATAGGGAAACCTTGATGTGAAAGAAAGAGAGAGAGATGGATCCATGGGTACTCGATCCTGTGGAAATGGCTCCATGGGTTCTCGATCCCACATAAGTTGAACAAAGGCTCTACAAGTTCTTGGTCTTGCAGAAAGAAGGATCTTCACAAGTTCTTAGTCCTATGAAGGGAGCGCCATAGGTTCTTGGTCCTGTGGGGCTTGACATGAAAGGACTCCATAAGTGCTTGGTCCTAAAGAGTTTAATATAAAATTCCCTTACAAGTTCTTGGTCCTACAATGCAAGCTTTACAAGGTGCTCAATCCTACAAGCTTAATAGTAAAAGCGGCTTTATAGGTGCTCAATCCTACAAAGCAACATATTAAGCTACAGGAAAAACATGTTAGGAAAAAAAGCTCAAATAGATAGACATATCACAAAGCAAGAAATTGAAGGAGAATTTTTCAAAGGGGTCCCCTCGGGAACCCTTCAAGATAGCAAGGGGCCCACACAAGGGACACTCCGGTTTGAAAAACACGAAATTTTTTGCAAATGATTCTTTCATCAAGGAATCCTTTTGAAAGATCTCTTTTGTTAAGGAATCCAATAAAAAGAATGATCCTTCTCGAAGGAAAGTTTTTAGAATTCTTCATTAGAAAAAATACTCCTTTTTCAAAGGCAAGTTTTCTAGATTCTTTTGCACGAATTCATTTTTGAAAGAAGAATCTCACCAAGGGGGCCTTGTTTAAAAATGCATTTTTTGAAAAATGAAATATTTTTAGTAAGGGATTCGTTGGCCACCGAATTCACCTTATTGAAAATTAGAGAAGTGGTAGCCCCCCTTAGGATGGTGTGTGCAAATCAAAGGAGTGTGTGGCATTCTAAGGAGAGAAGAAAAGGAAGTGATGTTGTGGCCCACAAGACATAGCGAGATGTAAATGTGGAAATGTCATCACACACGCGAGGGAAAACACATAAGTACTACAACATCTCAAAGAAAGTAGAAAGAGAAGAAAGAAAAGACAAAGAAACCAAGGAAAAAGCAGAAACAAAGAAATCAAGGGATAGGGGGATTTGGGAATTTGGGGTCAGATCAGTTCTTATAGGTAACATGTGATGTATAGAATGAAAGATCATCAACCCCAAAAGATCCCAGATCATGAAGAAAAGCACATGAAGAAAAAATAAAAATAAAAAATTGGGTCAACATGGGAGAGGGCCTAAATGCCCCCAATGCTTTGTATCATCCCCAATTTTCAAAAATAAAAGTCACAACATATAGAAGAATGATGAAACATAAAGAGGAAGTTTACAACAAATTTTCACTCCTATATCTAAGCACCTACAAGGATAGTGAGGGTCCTTTAGGAATGCATAAATACAAGCATAGGGGAAACAAAACACACACAAAAATCTAATCTACACATAAAGAAGAGGTACCCCCTAGTCCTCATCAACAAGGTGTTCATTGTTCTCCCAATCTAGATCATTATATGGGGAGGGCGGACGAGCCTGGAAGGGCAAGATAGAAAGGGGAGCACCCTCCGACTCTCCTACAACAAGGGCCAAGGAAGAAGGCCCCTCAAGGTTTCCTTCACTCAACTCTTGTGAGGTAGAGTTCATTAATCTCTCAAAGATTACTGATAGAGTTGAGACATCATCCACCGAGTTAAGCATGCACTTAACTGGAGTGCCATGTGTTAATTGGGTGGGAGAGGAAGGAGGTGCCCGCGATCCACTATCAACCTCATTGAAAAGGGAAGTGGAAAACTCAAGGGATGTCGGGGCTACCTCTATCATAAGGATGGTGCAATCTAAAGTAGAGCCAACTCCCGAAGAAGGTGAGCCCTTCGTTTTACCACCACTTGAAGTGAGGACATCCTCTAGCTTATGCTTTAGCAGAGGATTTTGGATCCCCACAGAAGAAGCAGATGCAAAGAAGGGAGAAGATATAGCTGAAACAGAAACCACCAACATGTTTGGCATGTCTACAATCTGGGAAAAGGGAGAGATGTTCAAAAGGGACATCAAAAGCGAAGGCTCCAAGGAAGGGGAAATGAACACCTACACCCTTTTGGGGTGGGGATCATCAGTATCTGTCAAGGGAGCCAAAAGCGGAACTGAGGTAGAAGGAACATGAGGAGGAAGCATAATAGGAGGTGCAGAGCTAGGAGTTTTTGGCTCCCCTTCTATCTTCTACAAGGTAGCTTTTTCAACAGCTAGAGCCTTTCTTCAGTGCTTACGCTCATACACAAGCCGCTTTCGTCAGCTCTAGAAACTAGAAGTCACTACCTAAGAAGGGATGAAAGGCTCTTGTTATACCATAGGATTTTCCTCCACAACCATGGTTGGTGGAAGGACAACCTCCTGGAAAAAGATAGGAGGAGGAAGTGTAGGAGTGAAAACTGTTGGACTTGTCATTGCACCAAAAGATTGACCTGTCAATGCTTGATACAAGCTTTGGTTAAGAACCACAGGAGGCGGTTAGACCATGTCACAAACCCAAGCGTTTAGTGCTACAAGGAAGACTAAGGATCACACCTTGCAACAATCCACCCCCGGCACAAGCATGGGGTTTGAACCTGTGACCAACTCTGATACCAATTGTTGGACTTGTCGTTGCACCAAAAGATCGAACTGTCAATGCCTGATACAAGCTTTGGTTAAGAACCACAAGAGGCGGTTAGATCATGCCACAAACCCAAGCATTTAGTATTGCAAGGAAGACCAAGGGTCACACCTTGCAACAATGTAGGAGTAAAAACAATGATAGATGGAGAAGCAGACATAGTTTCCTTAGGAACGAGCCTCTTCACATTTGTTGCTAGAGGGGCAAGAGCGGTAGGAGCTTGTGCAGGTTGAGATGCAGGGGAAAATCTATGAGGGCCCTTCCCCTTTCCATAAACAACGGGCCTAGGCACCATGGGAAAGATGGGAAGTTCAAACACTTGATGCTTGGCTTTTCACCAAGTGGGCGCCATTGGGCTCCCCATACGAGGCATGGGAGTGGGAGCCGAAAGCGCCATAGTAGGGCGAGAAGCAAAAATAGATGGAGTAGAAGAAGAGGAAGGCTCTTAGGCATGAGAAAGCTTCCCCTTTCCCTTTTATTGGGAGGAGGAGGCAACTTGTTGTTGCACAATCATATAGCGTTCCACTGAAATAATGTAGGGAGACGTAGGATAAGTCACTTTCAATGTCATTCCCCCAGTCTTATTCTTGACATAGGCACGATATAACAAGTTTGTCCTTGGGGGGAGTAGACTGACAAGAGCAGGCCAAAAGTGATCTAACGAGAAGCCCCCATGCGACACCAATGGTTTGTAACCAGTGTCATGCACGATATGCACAAAGCCCTCATGAGAAAACTTAAGACATTTATGAATAACCGAAGTGATTCCATTCATGGAAACCAACCATGGAATGCCTAGTTTCACTTTGAATAAATCTGACTCTGAAATTATAACAAAAGAAGTATTTATGGCCTTGGGTCCTACCAAGACTAAAAGAGTGATAGAACCGAAAGGAGGGACCAAGAGTCCATCATGTGTGCATATAGTGGTCTTCAATTCCTCATATTCCTCCATATGTTGAAAGTTGATAAGTAGAGTATCCTCTGCTATGACATTCACATGGCTTGCAAGGTCCACTAAGACATCGTCCATAATTCTTTCATTGATGCATGTGAGAATGTACAAGGGGAAGGCTCTTTGTTCATAGGTAGATCCTACAATGTGAAATTTATATCTGGTGACCCATTTGTAGGTTGTGCAAGAGGAATGCATGTAAATGAAACCATTTTTACATACTCAAAAGGAACAAACTTGGTAGACTCATAAGGTCTAGACATCCAACAGTGACCTATCTAAATTTTACTTCTAAATATCTAGGGGTCCTTCTGACTATGTAGCTAGGGGTCATAGATTGGGTTGCAAGGCTACACGCCCTGTAGCACACAAATTTATAATGTGCCTAGGATATGAGAAAAGGTTCTTCGATACCTAGAGACAAAATAGAAATAGTTCACATCAAGTTCACCAAAATGAAGAGAAGTGGGACTCACCGCATGGGACTCTAGGTCACAGGAGAGTCCTAAGCAATGGGCTGCCCTAAAATACCTCAAGTTTTCTAAGAAAATTGAAGGGGGCAAGGTATTGAGGTTGAAAAGGAAGGATAGACATCCTGCCACTTTCCTTCTACTAAAATTGAATGCTCACAAGGTTAGAATAGCCAGTTTCTGAGGTTTGGTCTACTACCCAGACAACTCACTGTCTGAGGATGAAAACTCGGATCTCAGAATCTAGCATGGTGCATTGGTGTCTCAAGGACATGCTGGAATCTGTATGGATAGAAGGTCCATAAAGAAAACTAAAACAAAAGAAAACCTACTAACTATCTAAATGTTAGATGTTTTAGACTACGACAAAATACTAGAGAGCACAAAATTAAAAGAGTAACAAGAGGAATGTTGTAACTAAATTATGCTAGAATAGAAAAAGAGAGGGTGATGAATTAGACATGTCCACCCATGAATTGAGTCTTCAATTAGCTCCACTCACATGCACCTGCACATACAGAGACAGAAAAATGTTGGGCCTGTGTTTAGAGGATTACCTCAGTCAGTCCCCTGCTTTGATGTTTCCACCTCCACAGATAGCCAAATATCCATAGAGTACAATAAATGATAAAGAGATAGTGAAGTGCAGGAAAATTAAGAAAGTACAACAACAAGTATGTTATGTAATAAAATAAAAATGATGCAAAAGAGAAAAAATAGTGGATAGACACACCTTCATAGCTATGTGCCCTCAAGGAAAGTAGTGAAAGGAGAGAGCTTGTGAATCCTCCAAAAACAATGTTATCATGACAAACATGGTGTAGAATCCAAGAACAACAACTTGCAACTAAGAATATCAAAGCTTGCGAGTGAAAGAATGGAGCTAAGAGTGTGTAGACAATGAATTAGATCAAGCAGAAGCTTGAGATTGGAGAAAAATGTTCAATATTTCAAGAGAGAATGAATGAATGAGAAGTTAGAGCATATGAATGGAAAAGGGGAGGAAAAAGACCCATTTTTCATTAGTCAAGGAGGCAGGAGACATTACACTTCATCACCAATGGAGAAATGTAATGCCTCTATGGATTCCAAAGGTCAGAATCTTGTCGGGACAACAATGTGGCACATGGATGTTCACACGACGCACACGCATCTCTGACAAAGATTCCTCCATTGACATAAAAAGGTGTGGGAAGGTGGATGAAGCAAGGTGGTGGTGGTGGAATTACACCATTGGATTTACATTTTCTAAGGCAGGGGTGATGAAATGGGGAATTTTCCTAGGCGTGTAATTCCACTCCATTACAATTGCATAGAAACTAAACTTCTCACAATATGAAAAGAATCTTCAAAATATTTTTCATTCAAAAGTACACATTCATTACAACTTAATAATAGAAAAACTAACAACAATGAAGTATTGTTTGATAAAACAAAAACTGGAATTAGCAACTATATCTTGAACTGGATTTGCTCCTCAACCATTGATCTCAATATATAGGCACAGGAGGAGTTTTATTCACACAAGGACTAAAAATATAATTGAAATATATGTGTTCACTCTCCCTCAAGAATAGGGAGAGGACTAGTCTCAATTTTTGGACTAGTCTCTATAACTGAAAAACCATAATTGAAAAAGACAAAAGAAGGGAAGTAAAACTAAAACTCTACCCTAATGGTTTGATAGGGATGC